>PVJH01002067.1:0-180821 GCA_004026705.1 Nesogale talazaci | reverse complement strand
AATCTCCAAGCTTCAGCTTCAGAGCTGATCTCCAAGGCAAATTCCTCTGATAGAGAGGTGGCTGCCCCATAATTGGGGTTGGGGTTATGTTCTCAGGTCCTCCATTGGTTCTCCACTCCATGCTGTTGTGCTGCATTCACATGCTGGGTCTCCGGGTTTAAGTTTGGTCCCTCTTTCCCAGTGGAGATATAAACAACACACTCCTCTTTGATGGTTTAGTGCCCCCTTCCCTTTATACACATCGCCATCTGCCCCCCCTCACCCCTCCTCCCAAGATGGCTACCATATGTAGCCCTAGATTTGATCTGGGGCCTGCCATATTACCTGGGCCTTCTCCCAGGATTTTCTCTATATAGTAGCTTTTCCCCAATGTCTCTTTCCAACTTTAAAATTATTAATATGCTTACCTCAGTGGATTCATATTGTACGTGTCCTTTTGTGCTTTGCTAACTTCACTTAGCATAATTTCCTCCAGTTCTTCCCATGTGGTGGTGTGCTTCATGTATTCATCAAAGCTTTTCAGCGATGCACAGTACTCCATTGTGTGTATGTACCACAGCTTTTTAATCCATTCATCAGATGATGGGAATATGGACTGCTTCCAACTACTTGCAATTGTGAACTGTGCTGCGATGAACATTGGGGCCCAGATCTCTGGTCTTGGATTGTTGCTTGTCTCTTCTGGGTATATGTCCATCAGGGGAATTGCTGGGTCGTATAATAGTAGCTTAATTTCCATCTGTTTTACATATCTTCAAATTGATCTCCATACTGGCTGTATATACCTGCAGGTCCACAGCAGTGTATAGGCGACCCTATCTCCCCACAACCTCTCCAGCATTTGTTACTTTCTAACTTTTTGAATTGGGCTATCCTTGAGGGTGTTAGGTGGTATCTCATTGTTGTTTTGATTTGCATTTCTCAATGGCTAATGATCGGGAACATTTTCTCATATATATATATATATATATATATATATATTGGTCTCTCTGATTTCTGTCTCTGTGAAACTTCTGTTTAATTCCTTTGCCCATCTCCTCAGTGGGCAGTTAGTTTTGCTCTTTTTGGAAGCTATCAGGGTATTGTAGATTTTAATAATAAGGCCTTTATCTGATTTGTCATTCCCAAAGATGTTTTCCCAGTCTGTCTGCTCTCTTATTACTCTCTTCGTGAATTCTTTCGATGTGCACAGGTGTTTTATTTTTAGTATATCCCATTTGCCTATTTGAGCCTCCTCTGTGTTTGTTTCTTTCCCTGTTTCTGTTAGCCTATGTAGTCCCTGTGCCAGTGTTCTCAGATTGTTCCCAATTCCCTCATTGATGGCCCTAATAGTTTGGGGTTTTACTTCAAGGTCTGTAATCCACCTTGAATTTATTCTAGTGCATGGAGTGAGGTAAGGGTCTTGCTTAATTTTTCTACAGGTGGATATTTTTTCCAGCACCACTTGTTGAAAAGGGCATCTGTTTCCCATTTGATACTTTTGGGGCCCTTATCAAAGATCAGTTGTCTGTATGCTTGTGTTTTTATTTCTAGATTTTCTGTTCTTTTCCATTGGTCTGAGTCACTGTCATTATGCCAATACCTTGCTGTTTTGACCACTGTGGCTGTATAGTATGTGCGAAAGTCAGGTAAGGCAAGCCCTCCCACAATGTCCTTCTTCTTGAGGAGTTCTCTACTAATTCTGGGCTTCTTCCCTCTCCATATGAAGTTGGTAATAATTTTTTTCCATTTCTTTAAAGAAGGTGGATGGTACTTGTATCAATATTGCATTAAACTTATATAATTCCTTTGGTAGGAATGTCATCTTTACTACATTGAGTCTTCTGATCCATGAGTATTTGATATTTTACCATTTCTTGAAGTCATTCTTGTAATAGTGTTCTATAATTTCTTATAATAGTGTTCTATAATTTTCCCCATATAGATCTTTTGCTGTTTTTGTCAGGTATATCCCTATAAATTTCAATTTTGCTTGGCTGTTGTGAAGGGTACCTCTTTTTTATCTCCTCTTCTGTGGTCTTATCTGATGTGTACAGCAGACCAATTGACTTCTGATTGTCGATCTTGTATCCTGCCACGCTGCCATACTCCTCTATTGTTTCCAGTAATCCCTTTGTGGAGTTTTTGGGGTTTTCCATATATATAATCATATCATCTGCAAATAATGATAATTTCCCCTCTTCCTCCCCCAGGCATATACCTTCTATGTCTTTTCTTTGCCTTATGCTGTTAGCTAAAACTTCTAGTACGATATTGAACAGTAGAAGGGACAATGGACATCCTTGTCTGGTCCCCTTTTTCAGTGGGATTGTGTTTGTCTTTTCTCCATTGACTATCACATTGGCTGTTGGTTTTTCATATTTAGCTTGTCTTGAGGAATTTTCCTTCTATTCCCATCTTCTTGAGTGTCTTAAATATGCATTGCTGATGAATATTGTCGAATGCTTTTTCAGCGTCTATGGACATAACCATATTATTCTTATATTTTTTCCTGTCAATATGGTGAATGATACTAATGGTCTTTCGTATGTTGAACCACCCCTGCATTCCCGGTATGAACTCCAGTTGGTCATGGTGAATTATTTGTTTTATATACTTTTGTATTCTATTCACCAGTATATTATTAAGAAATTTTGAATTGATATTCATTAGGGATATTGGTCTGTAGTTCTCAATTCTTGTGGGATCCTTGCCTGATTTGGGTATCAGTGTTATATTAGCTTCATAGAAGGAGTGTGGGAGTTTGCCATCTTTTTCTATGCTTTGGAAGAGCTTGTGTAGGGTGGGTGTCAGTTTTTCCCTGAATGCTTGGTAGAATTCTCCTGTGTAGCCATCTGGTCCAGGTGATTTTTTTTGTTGGTAGTCCCTTGATAAACTTGTATATTTCTTCTATTATTATGGATCTGTTAAGATTCTTGACATCCATTGGGGACAATCTGGGAAAGGATTGCTTTTCCAAGAATTTGTCCATGTCTTCCAAGTTATTGAGTTCATTGGAGTAAAGATCTTTGTAGTACTGAGTGGCTATTCTTTTGATTTCATAAGGGTCAGTTAGGATAGCCCCTCTTTCATCCCTTATTCTTGCTATTGAAATTTTCTCTCTCTTTTCTTTGGTTAAGTCTGCCAATGGTTTATCAATTTTGTCAATTCTTTCAAAGAACCAACTTTTAGCAGCATTAATTTTTCCCATTGTTTTCTTATTTTCCCTCTCCTGAATCTCAACCCTGATTCTTATTATTTCTTTTCTTTTGCTATTAGTAGGATTATCCTGCTGATTCTGCTCTGGTTGTTGTAAATTCTGTGTCAATGTATCAGTTATGAGACGCTCTTCCTTTTTCAGGTGTGCCTGTATTGCAACAAAACTTCCTCTTAAGACTGCTTTTGCTGTGTCCCATAAGTTTTGGTATGTCGTGCTTTCATTCTGATTGGTTTCTAGAAATTTTTTAATTTCCTCTCTGATCTGGGCCAGCACGCATTCCTTTTGCAATAGAGAATTATTCATCCTCCAACTATTTTCTCTAGGCCTCCTCACCTTCCTTTTGTTGATTTCCAACCTTATGGCGGAGTGGTCTGAGAGTGAGTTCTGTATGATATCAATATGCTTAAATTTATGTAGATTCTCCTTATGTCCCAATACGTGGTCTATCTTCGAAAAACTTCCATGTGGGGCTGAGAAGAATGTGAAATGCTTTTCCTTTGGATGAAAGATCCTGTAGATATCTACCAAGTCAAACTGTCTAATTGTAATATTTAGATCTCTCGCCTCCTTGTTGAGTTTCTTTCCCTGTGATCTGTCTTTCTCAGAGAGTGGTGTGTTAAAGTCACCCACTGTAATTGTTGAGGCTGTAATTTCTTTTTTCATCATATGAAGTGTCTGGTTTACATATTCTGCAGGTCTCTCATTCGGGGAATATATATTTAAAATGCTTATTGGATCATTGTCTACCCTTCCCTTAAGCATTATATAGTGTCCTTTGTCTCTTATTATGGTTTGCACTTTGAGGTCAATTTTATCTGAAATTAGAATTGCTACCCCAGCTTTTTGGAATTACTGTTTGCTTGGTATATTTTCCTCCAGCCTTTGATTCTCAATATATTTTTTTTCTGTGATCTTAAAATATGTCTCTTGTAGGCAGCAGATTGAGAAAGTATGTTTTCTAAGCCAGTCTATTAATTTCTGTCTTTTAAGGCCTGAGTTCAATCCATTGATGTTTAGGGTAATTACATCTCTCTGTGCACTCTGTGTTGTCATTTTATCACTCTTGGATTGGGTGTTTTTCTATTTTAATGGGTTGTGTCAATATCTGTTTGTGGTTCATTCTTGCCTTCCTTCCATCTCTGAGCCAGAGTTATGTTGGGTGCTGTGATACCTTTGGTAGTCTCTTGGTAGATTCATTCTGTTTGTGTTATGTGGTGGTTGTTCTTCTTCTCCCAGTGGGTCGGTGAGAATCTTTTGTAGGGCTGGGTTCCTTTGGCATATTCCCTGAGATTTTCCTTGTCTGGAAAGACTCTTACTTCTCCATTAATTTTGGTAGATAATTTGGCTGGATAGAGTATTCTTGGGTTTGCATCATGTTCCTGCAATTTTCGGAATATGCTGCTCCACTCTCTCCTCTTCTTCATAGTTTCCATTGATAGGTCTGAGCATATTCTTATCTGTTTGCCTTTATATGTGATTGCCCTTATCCCCCTAGCTGCTCTCATAATTTTCCTTTTTACCTCATAATTGGATAGTTTGACAACTATTTGTCTTGGTGTTTACTTCTTGGGGTTTAGTTTAGCTGGTCTTCTTTTGGTCTCCTGTATGGTTATCGGGGTTTCTTTCAGTAAGCTAGGGAAGTTTTCCTCTAAGCATTCCCTCATTATTTTCGATGTTGGTTTTCTTGATGCCTCATCCTCTGGCAGACTGATTATTCTAATATTGTTTCTTTTCATAGTATCAGCCAGACTTCTAGTATTTTCTTCTGCTTTTCTTATAGATTTGTTAGATTTTTTCTCCCATTTATTAATTTCTACTTGTGAGTCCTCTAGGTCACTTGTTCTGTTCTCTGTTTTCTCCATTTTCTGGCTGAAATCTGAGAGCTTACTATTAGTTTTTGTTAGCTCACTCTTTAGTTCTTGGATTTCCCTTTGGTGCGTAGCCTTTTTCTCCTGCATCAATTCTTCTTTCTTCTTTAATGCGTCGCTCAAGAGCTGCATACGTGTTAGTAACATCATGAAGATTTCTTTCTGTGTTTGATCGATCTCCGCATTTTCTATGACTGCTGTTAGGTCCAGCTGGTCTTCTTGCATCGGATCCAGTTTCTGTTTTCTTGATACTGTGGAAGTGGCTACCTGTTTTTTGTTTGATCTATTCGAATTAGGTGGCATTTTCCTTGGTGTTTTGTGGCCCTGGGGTCTCTCCTTAGGAGGTCTTATAGCTTTCCTCAGGAACTGTTTGCAGCTTGCCTTGGCAGATCTGATGGTGCATGTTGGCTGAGCAAGGGGAGTGGATTTAGGGGGTGGATTGGGAGTTTGGTGATCTGTTCCTGGCTAGGAGCATATGCCACAAATAGGTGAGAAAAAGATCCTCTAGTACTCTGGGGTGGGGAGGACAGGCTGGCTGTTTACCCATAGGACAATTGTGTTAGTCCGGATAGACTAGAGGAACAAATTTCAGAGACACGCAGATAGGTATAAGGAAAGAGTTTATATACAAAAGAAATGTGACACTGAGAAGGCATCCCAATCCAGTCCAGTGCAAAGTTCTAAGTCCAATAATAACTCATATGCCCATAAATTCTGCTTCTGACTGAGGAAGTCACAGGTCAGTGGGTGCAGAATTCTGGCGCTGGCAGGGGTTTCCCCAAGGCTCCTCGCTTCCAGGGCTCAGGTCAATCAACAGCATGCCACTCCAGTTTCAGAGGTCTGTCTTCATCAGGGTAAAGCGGAGTTGTCTCTCTGCTGGCTACGCCAGCCTCCCAGCTGCCGCCATTCTGTGTTGCCTATGGTTAATCATCTCTCTCAAACTAACTCCCCACAACTGGGGAAGATAACTTCTCTTCATGAGGGAAATACCGCGAGATTTCCCAGGAGTCTCAGGTGAAAGCCATGCCCACATAGAGGCCTCATCGGCTACTCAATGGCTATCTCCAGATTAACAGTCCAGACTCCACCCCTACATTTCAATTATAAAATTAACATAAGCACATTACTGCCACAACAATGTAACATGGATCTCTCTGCCTAGGGTCGTGGGGCGAGTGCCCTGAACCAGCAGCGTCTGTGGGGAGTGCTGGTAACCATGGGAAGTGCGGGCGTTCCTTTCGCGCCTGTTAGAAAATGTGGCCCAGGTGGTGGGTATGGGTTTAGGGGATGAGTTGATCTTATCCTGGGCAGTGGTAGCGTCCTTAAGGTGCGCTTGGGCGCGGAACTCCTAGGTGGGGAGGGGTTGGCCCACCGTTCTGCTGGGGACACACGAGTCCCTGGGGGTGGGGAGCAAGAGGTGTGGGTCTGCGTGGAGTGTTCCCCTGGCACCCTGGGCACCTTGGGGTGGGAAGGACTGCTGAGCGATTGCGCGTGGGCGCTGATTAACTGCGGGTCGATGATCTCAGGGTTGTGGAGCTGGCACTGTGCTGGCGTCTCTGCCTGCGTACATGGGGAGCACAAGTGGGTGGGTTGCCCCTGCTCCTGGTTCAGAGGAGGGCTTTGAGCTTTCCTGGAGTCACAAAACCCAATTGGAGAGCCTTACCTTCCCCGTGTCACCCCCACTCACCGATCTCCTGGAGCTCTGGGCGTGAGCTTCCTATCTGGCTGCCATCTTCTCTCCTTCCCCCCCATTATTGAATTTTTTGCAAACTAAAATTTGCACCACAAACCTCATAAATCAAAGAATCTTTGGCTCAAGTTAGAAAGAGTCAGAATATGAAGTGTCCTCATAAAAATCAATGTTGAGTCATTTAGTCATGAGCCCAGAAAAGTTCATATCTGGCTATAGTTGGCTATTTTCTCTCAGACTTTTTTTAGTGACTAAGTGATTTCTGCTGTACTTGGTTTCGTTTCCACTTTGCTAACTATTATCTTCAGAAATATATGTGGGTAGACCCTTGTTAGACCCACAACTAGGGAGCCAGAGCTTTTTAGTTTTTCTGAATCTAAGAAAATCCCATCTGATTTGCTCAGTTCACCTCTTAACTTTTGGGTCCAGTGATTAAAATTAGGTCACTAACAATCCTAGGTTTCTTTTAGTCCATTAATGCACACGTTCCTTAAGATTTAACTATTTTCCTATTAACAACAGTATTTTAAGTTAAACAATCCAATATTTAAAAGAATTTGATTAAAGGCTCAGGGGTCAAAAACAAAAAGAAAACAGGAATGCATTCAACTGGTGACTTATCTGTTTCTCCCATTTTTCATCTGGACTTTTATATCAAAGGGCAAGCTACATTTTAATAACGAACAAATCTGGCTTACTTAGCCTTAGTAGTCATTTAAGATTATTTCCACAACGCTGATTGAAAAGCCATAATTAAAAATCTAGATGAAGAGAAAAACTTCACTATAAATATACACATTTCTCTCTGTATTTCTAGGGTTATAATTTTTCCATTAAATGAGGTAGAAGATTAGGGCTTGAGGGCATAAAAGTCACATTGCATTTAAATGACTATAAGTATTATACCTGGTAACTGTAATTACAAGGTAAATGGCAGGTAATAAAAATGCAAACATAAGACAATTTCTGCTTTTAAATTCGAATTCGAACTATGTTGCAATCTCTTTGGATCTACTGAGAAACTCTGATTATGCCTGGTGTGCATATCATAATCACAAACTAGTGGGCTAATCTAAGAGAAAAAAAATTGCATCCCCTGCAGTGTTAGTATTATAAAAATAATTTTTGTGGCTAAACGATTGACAACACTCATGTGATGACATTCACAGCACTAAAAAGAAATGCAATCCATGTAAAGGCCTTGCTTCCTGGAACACCATACAACCAGATATGTGATCCCCTGGGAATTTGAAATCATTAAAGCCCAAAAGTGGAAACAAACTGAGGTTGTTATAAGTAGGCATTCACTCTATGGCAGTGTATTTGGTTTGGTTTAATGAGAAAAAGAGGCTTATTGCTTTTAAGAAATATTCCATGTGTCCACTGCCATCGAGTCTGCTCTGAGCGCAGAGTATCTGTGACTGTAAATGGTAGCAGGAGCGGACCGTCTCACCTTCTCCCAATGAGGGGTTCTCGGGATTGAACTGCTGGACTTGTTCAGCAGCCGGGTGCTTAACCTGCCGTCACTAGGGTTTCTTTAGAGAAATATTAGAACATCGCAATTCGTATTCACACACGCCTAAAACAAACCAATTTCAAACCAACAAATTAAACCCTGGTTGTAAAGTTCGTATTTAGGCAAAGTAGAGAGGTGAAAGCGTCTTAAAGGGAGTCTTAGATGCCATCCAGTCAGATCTGACGCAGGGCTACCCGAAGAAGCGGGATTCCAGAGTAGAACTGTTCCCCAGGTTTGCTTGGCGGCAATCTTAACAGAAGGCGTTTGCCAGATCTTTTCTTTCGTGGCTTTGAATGATCAG
This sequence comes from Nesogale talazaci, assembly GCA_004026705.1. Lineage (NCBI taxonomy): Eukaryota > Metazoa > Chordata > Mammalia > Afrosoricida > Tenrecidae > Nesogale > Nesogale talazaci. The sequence goes on along the minus strand of PVJH01002067.1, from coordinate 172,247 downwards.
CGTTGAGTTCAGCGATCAAGCACAAACTGCCTTCTGGGAAACATCACCGGGGAAGAGAAAGGAGGTTTTTTCCCCTCCAGTTCTTTAGCGTTTAATAGAAACTTGGTAATAGATCATTGTTCATGATCCATTGAAAGCTGCTGGATGAACTTCCGTAGCCCTTCTGGGTTAAGGCTCCCTGGTGATGGAGTGAGGGCCATGTGGAGCTGCTGGCCTCACTCACGGTCAGCAGTTTGAAGCTGCCTGCCACTCTGTAGAAAGATAAGGCTTTCTACCCCTCGGTGGGAACCCCTCCTGGAAGTCTCCTGTTACATAGTGCCACTGTGAGTCAGAATTGATCAAATGGTGAGTTATGAAATTTGAACCCTTGATGGTTACAAACGTTTCATAAGTCTCCTTAATTTGTCCAATGGCTTGGGATCACAAAGTGGTTAACCGGATATAATTGCTTGGTACATTTAGCTGAAGGGCTGATTTTCATATATACTAATTGCATAATCTTGCAAATGTAACTCCTCAAGCTTAGGTTTCCCTCATACAAAGTAATTGCACTGTTATTATCTATTTCCTAGGTTTACAAATAGAATTAAATGAGAGAATAGACTTGGCACCTAAGAATTATTGAATATTAGCTATTATTATTAGTGTCTTCAGAACCATCTTCAATAAAATGCTGCTCCTGGGTTTTGTTTAGTTTAATAAATTTAGCATCAATTTACTTTAATATTCACAATCCATTTACTAAAGTCTTTGGGAGAAAATGTAAATGTACGTTATGTTTAATGTACCCATGAGTTATAAGAACACAGACTAAATTTGAAAAGGGATAACTATGAAATATAACCTGAGACTTTAGACCATATAGAAAATATGGTAAATACAATTAGTATTCATGAATGTTTTTAGTTCCCTTCCACTTTCAGGATATCCTAGCCAACAGTTTCCAGTGCATTGTCAGTATTGGTGAAAATGTAATAAAGTATTAGCAATAGATATTAAGTTTAATATTTAAATTTTCTGTACTTAAATGCAGAGCTGAATTGAAGTGTAGAATTTTAAAAGGGACTACAATCTGAGTGTTTTAGCTGACTCAGAAGCAGTAAGTGTCAAGCTTGTGTTTTAGCTATTAAAACAGAAAAAGTGAACTTGAATGATGTGAGAGAAGGGCAGTGAACACACTATTGTTCTTCCCACAGACTTTTCTTTTTTTTCTTTTTTTGGGCATCACTGCCCTCTGGTGGGAGTGGGAGGCCCAGCCTTGCTCCTGGAGAGGTGCTGCTGGATTTGAACTGCCAAGCCACTGGTCCGCAGTCCCACACTCAACCCCTGTGCCACTGGGGCTCAGCCCACACTATTGTTCTTGTCGTTGTGGTCCATTGAGTTGATTTGCAGCTTGTAGCAACTCCATGATAGAGTAGACCTGGCCCAGCAGGTTTCCTGGGTTATCAACTTTACCAGTACAATTTCTCTGAAAATATTTTTGAATGGTATGGCAATACATCAACAGGGAACTGCCAGACATTCAAGCCAGATTCAGAAGAAGATGTGGCATAAGAGAGAGAATCGTTGAAGTAAGGTTGGTTTTGACTAGAAGCAGAAAACACTGCAATGATATTTACCTACGTTTCATTGGCTATGTATAGGCATTCCATTTGGTGGATCATAACAAACTATGGATAAAAATGAGAAGAGTGAGGACTCTAGAATAATTAACCATATACTTGCAGAGCCTATAAACAGCCCAAGAAGCAGTCATTTGAGCATAATAAGGAATACTACATGATTTTAAGCCAGGAGAATTGGCAATAAGGTATATAGTCATCATACCTGTTTAATCTGTAGCAAAAACCTGAAAAACTGGACCATAAAAAGAACACAACATGAAGAATGGTAGACTTATCAACAGGCTGATATAAGTTGATACAATCTTGCTTTCTGAAAGTTAATCTGACTTGAAGCGCTTGATAAAAAGCAAGGCCTGCAACTTCATTTTGAAGTACAACTCAATGTTCAAAACCCAATGTCCTCATGACTGAACTAGTAGATAGCAACATGATAAATGGAGAAAAAGAATTGGGCTGCTAACTGTAAGGTCAATAGTTCAAAACTACCAGTCTCTTGGAAGTAGATGATGCTAATGCTGACTACTCCCTAAATGTTTGAAAACTGGTTGTGGTAGGAAATGTATGATTCTGCTGGACATGATTATGAAATTATGTGATATACATGAGGAGTAGCTCCGCAAACCGTTTCCCTCCCCCCCAAAAAAACTTTTGTGTTTAAATTATTTAGCAAAACAGTCATCACTTTCAAAGTATTCTCTATTACACTTAATACATTTGTCAAATCTGTGATTCCATTCCTGGAAACATTTTTCAGAACCTTCCTCACTTTTTTCTTCACCTCTTCTATGTCATCAAATCAGTGTCCTGTCATGTCCCTCTGCATTCAAAGACACAAAATGAAGTCACACAGAGTAAGGTCAGGCAAGTAAGTTTCATGGGGCAAAAGAAGTATGCTGCTTTTTGTCCAAAATCGGCATCATGAGATTGCTATGTGAGCAGGTACATTCTCATGATGGCAAAACAAATCCTTTCAGAACCTCTTAATAGAAAGCTTTATTAACAGACTGACCTGGTGTGATGAACTCCCAAAGCACTACAAGTTGATATTTTCATATATTTGGGAAGTTCACAGTTGTCCACATGAGTTTTATCACCAACAACACTCCAAAACCATTTTGGAATGAGAAAACCACACATATACTTGAGTTTTTAAAGTTTGTTCAGCATAACAACAATTTCTGTGGTATTTTCCTCATGCAGGAAGCAAAATTACCCAGCCTCACACTGTTCTCTTAAATTAACCATCACAAAAAACAAGGGTCAAGTGAAACTGATTTTGCAAAACAATTCCCTGTGACCCTAGAGGACTTTCCCAGGTAATGCCACTGTGTGCACTAACTCAGAGGGAGCTGTTTGATGCTCATCTGGTGGGAATAAAAATGCATACTATAAAAGCTCTGCCCTGGGGAAATGTTTTCTATTTTTTTTGGGGGGGAGTAACATCTCATATGGATTAATTCCCAATTAATAATAATAATATTAATATTAATAATAATAATAATTACCATCTTGGGAAATTCATAGGGGCAGCTTTAATTTGTCTTTTAGTATTTCTGTGAGGGCAATTAGCGATGGTAGTAAATGAGTATTCCATTGTTGGTGTATACCAAAGTTTATTTGTTCATTCTTCTACTGATGGACATTTACTGTGTATGCTTAAGTAGTAGCCAACCTGAATATAAGCCAAGACACTTAATTTTACCACAAAAACTGGAAAAGCTTATTTTTTTGAGTATAAGTCTAGCGTGGGAAGTACAGCAGCTATTAATAAATTTCAAAATAAAACTAGATACCAGTAAGATTAGATTAATTGATAATCAGTGGGTTAGATGTTTTTGAATATTTATTTCAAAGAAAAACAGTCAATTAGCTCTGTAAATGGAAAAGAGGGTCAACCAAAGCAATATAGTAGCAATAACTATACATGCTGTGTTACTGAATGCACTGCATTACTACATATATTGTTTTACCGCATGTACACAACACAGCTTGTATAGTTTGAGGTCTAACTCAGGTTGATGATATTCCAGAATGTGATGACTGTTTGTGTAGAGCAGCCTGTGTTAGGGCTCATAATATACACTCTGCCTTGTGTATGCACTGTGTCACTGCATGCACTGCATTACTGCATACAAAGCATCTCCAGACATGTATGGGCAGGGCAAACACAACACATGCACTTGTATTCAGCAATTCTTGGGCAGAGCAAGGAGGCATGACCAAACATGGGTAAGACTCTATTGCAGGAGTCCTCAAACTTTTTAAACAGGGGTCAGTTCACTGTCCCTCAGACCGTTGGAGGGCCAGATTATAGTTAAAACAAACAAACAAAAAAAAACTGAACAAATTTACTGTGGCCCTGGGATGAGTGGGCTGCTAAGCAGGAAGGGAGCAGCAGCAAAAGCACCTGGCTGGCCAGATAAATGTCCTTGGCGGGCCGCATGTGGCCTACAGACTGTAGTTTGAGGACTCCTGCTGTAAACACTATGTCATTGGTCACAGCCCTAGAGAAGAACGGCACAAGAAGCACGACCTCATCATTCATTCATCTGACAAGGATGCGATGTGCTCCAGGTACCAGCACACAGAAGCAGCCAGGTTCTTGATCAATATGGAAAGGGCAACCCAGAGGCTGCTGGCTTGCAGGATAAAGAGGAGGAGTGATATCAGCTGTCATTGGCCCACCAATAGAGGCTGCAGGCACCAGCTGGTGAGCGGAGAACATCTGCACTGGAAAACAGGTAAGTGGGACCCTCACTAGAGTATCAGCCGAGGGGGGCTTTTTCAGCATAAAAGTTATGTTGAATAACTCAGCTCATACACGTGTATATGCAGTAGGTTGTTTCCAGCATTTGCATTGTGTATAGTGTTTCAGTGAACATAGTATGTATATATGCTTTTGCCACAGCTCTTATTCCTTTACGATAAATACCAAGTGGAAGAATTGTTGGGTTAAGTGGAATTTCATCACTCAACTTATGGAGGACCCACCATATGACTTTCCACAGTGGTTTTATTTTTTTTTTCTAACAACCTACCAGCTATGTCTAAGTTTTCCGGTCTTCCTGTATTCTTCCAGCAATGTTTTCTTTCTTTTTAAAACTTTGCTATAGGCTGAGCCCCAGTGGCGTAGTGGTTGTGCGCAGGACTGCGGCCCACTGGGTTGGAGGTTCAAATCCAGCAGCGAGGCTGGGCCTCCTACTCCCACCACCAGAGGGCAGTGATGCTCCACAAACAAACAAACAAACAAACAAACACTTTGTTATCAAAGCTGGGATGAGGCATAGCTCATTGCTATTTAGACTTGCTTCTTTCAAATGGCTAATGGCCAGGAGCATTTCCTGATGTTTTTTGGCTGACTCAGTGTCTTCTTTTATGAAGTATCTATTCATACCCTGAACCTACATTTAAATTAGATTATGTGTGGCTTTTATTAAGTTATTAAACTGTTACGAACACATTTTAATGTTCTTTACCAACCTGAAATTAAATGTGAATTTCACACTATCAATTCTGCATTAAACAATCCAAACCCTCCATTAAACCCCTACCTCTAAATTTTATCCCCTCCCCTCCTCCTGATTCTCCCCTCTCTCTTATATACCTCTGTCTTGCTGGACCTGTCAACCTTCTAGTTCATTGTTTCATCTTCTCACCCTTGTTCTACATCTACAAGAACCTCCAAATTCTCTTCTCTTTGGCATGAAAGTTTCGGTTTTTGAGTCCTTATAGTAATGGTCTCACACAATGTTTGTTCTTTTGTGACTGACCAATTTCACTCAGCGCAATGATCTCCAGGTTCATCTATGTCATGAGGTACTATGAAGTTTCATCATTATTTTTCCAGGATGTGGCATATTCCCTTGTGTATGTACCAGTTTCTTATCGGCTTCTTCAACTGATTGACTTTCGGGTGATTTCCAGTTTCTTGTATTGTGAACAATGTTAAAATGAACATGGGATTGCATATATCTGTTCCCTTGTCTGATGTGTCATTGCCATTTTTTCTCCAGTCTAGTCCATAGTACTTTTAATACTTTTCATCAACAGCAAAATTCAAATGCATTGATTCTTTCTTTCCTTTCCTTATTCATTGTCCAGCTTTCACATCTTATGAGGAGATTGAAAATACCTTAATTGTCTCATCTTGGTCCTTAAAGTCACATCTTTGCTATTTAACACTTAAATTTGTCTTATGTAGAAGATTTTCTCAATGCAATATGGCTGTCTGCTGATTTCAAGTTAAATGAAATCCTTGGCGACTTGAGCATTTTATCCAATTTAATATGACTTTTTTGATTGTTGAAATCGTGAGGATTTTTTGTTTGCTTGCAAGGAGTTTATAATCCATACTGAGGCTATAGTTTTTGATCTTCAAGTTGCCTTGGACTTCAGCAAGCAAGGTTGTGTCAAAGGTTGCTACTGTTAAAGGTTGCTAATAGGTCTTCTTCTGATGCTCATGCAGAAACCTTCTCTACACAGTTCAGTTTTTAAGATAGCTTACTCAGCATACAGATTGAATTCATAAAGGGATGGGCCTTGAAGTCCATCTGATTTTAAACCGTGCACGATTTTTTTGTTCTGTTTGCACAATTGTCTTTTAGTCTCTATATCGGTTCTCCATGAGCACAATTGAGTGTTTTGGAATGAATTCCCAATCTTTGCAACATTATAGTTTGCCCTGGTCCACACAGACTAATGCCATGGCATAGTTAAAAACAAAACTGGTCCCAGTCAAGAGCCATCAGATATCAATAATGATCTCTCTCACTTTAAATACTCTTTTGAATCCAGCTTGAGTTTCTGCCAGTCCTGGTTGATGTATTGCTACAAATGTTTTGAATCATCCACAAAACTTTACCTGCAAGTGATATTAATGGTATCGTTTGATAGCACCTGCATTCTGTTTCACCTTCCTTGGAAAGGGCACATATATGAATCTTTTCAAATCAGTTGGCTCAGTGGCTGTCTTACCTTTTGTTGTTGTCATAGACTGGTTTTAATACTGTAACTATTTTTGAAAATATTTCCATTTATATTCTCTCAATTCCAAATTCTAACATGGTGATTGGTTAGTTTTGCCATCTTGTTGGCTCAAATGGGTCACTTTTGAGGCAGGAATGGAGTGGAGTGCATCCCTTGGACTCTGAGGTGCTAGCATGCTGAACCTCCTCAATCTGTGAAATGTGAGGAACTACAGAAGAGGTCTGCAGCAGCAAAACTAAGAGCCCACCGAGGGGACAGTGTGCTTCTTGTCCATGGATAATAAATAAAGGGCCTTAATAGAAGAGGCACGCTTGTGCAGTGGGGTTTCTCCAGGCATTTAATTAGAAGAAGTAGGTTTGCTGTTTACCCCTGAAGCTAGAGCTGAGTGCCTTCAGGCAAAGGCTTGTTTATATACATTTCGAAAGGAGATTTGTAACATTTGCTCTGGTAAAATGGAGGCTAAGAACCAGAGAGCAGTTGGCCTGTGTGCATGGCTGAAAAGGGGCGTTTCTAACTGGACTGGAAGAATTGTAACCTTACCATCTCCAATTCTAAATGGCAGCCACTTAACTTTCCTTGAAATACATACATTGTGAGTATTGTCTGTAAATTCTCTGTGGCCATTGCAACAGATTCTAGAACCCACAGAGAAGTGGAAGTAGATGGTTGATGTTAGAATCGATAAAGAAGCTTGGAGGATGTAGGTCTGTCTGAGCTCTCAGTCTTATAAGAATTGGCCTTGGGCTGATATTGAATTTGATTCTGCTTTCTCCTTGTGAAGACAGAGTAGGTCAGAAGTGGCCCCACAACATTTTTGCACACATCGATTCCCAGCCAGTACCCTGATATATCTAAGCAAGCGAAGCATCTAGTTTCCATCTTCTTGCTATATAAGCATCGTGTTGCCTTTGAGTCCTCCCAGTGTCTTTCACAACCATTTTTAAGAATTTTTGATAATTCTCCTAAGTAAAAAAGAAGAATCTATCTCACATAAAGTTTTAGAAATGTGGTGAATTGGTTGAATGTGAATCTGGTATCCCACAGCATGGTGTGATATAATCCCTTTTCTAATTATCATCCAGATGATTTACTGACACTTTGGCTATATTTTCTCATTTATAAACTGAAGTTTGTGCCATAGTAATATTTAAAATATTATTATGTGCAAAGAAAATCTATCAGAGGCATGGTACATAGTATTAAAAATGGCTTATTATTTTTGGTGAATTCTGCAAGATTATGGAATTATATAAAGGTGGCTTTGCCAGTATAAAATTTTATGATACATTTTAAGTTTTAAGATTCATACATCATACACTTTATATGCTAAAATGATTTAATTCATAAGTATAAAAAAGCTACATTTTGTCTTAGAAAATTTTGAAACCAAATATTGTGGTTGATGTTGACATAAATATTTCATATTCAGAGTCTTTACAAATAATATGGCAAACAGATAAAAGAAGATTAATAGTTAAAATATTATATTTCACCTCAGTTTGCATGTGTGTGTACTTTCTGAATCAAATAATATGAATAGATGTCTGATGATAAAAGCTGAATAGATTCAAGAATGGATTGTTGGCTTTAATATTTATTATGCATAAATAATTAATATATTAATATGTTCATTCACTTATTTCTAACTGGTGATCTAACTTCCTCCAAAATGTAGTAGTATGAGCATATTTTGTAAAATGACAGTATTTAATTGTTAGAAAATTAAATTGTAATTCAGGTAACCACACATATTTTGGTGTCTGAAATAAATAAAACAATGAATGTTACTTTATTTTTTCAATTTTATTTGTTTAGAAAATAATGTCATTTAACACAATTAAAAATAGTTTACAAAACCAAGTTCTTGAGAAATAAAAGCAAAAAAGTCAAATTCTTATTTTAAGGGTTATATGAAATAAAGTTAAATTGTAAATGAAACCATCTGCTTTCAGATTGATTTTATTTTTATTTGTTTTAGAAATCAAGTTGCCATTCCCATCAAATGGAAAAGTTATTAAATGTTGACTTTGCGTTGGTTCTAACTCGTAGTGACTCTGATGGATCGAGCCCCTCTGACCCAGTCAGCTGTAACCTTGATGAAATCAACTGCCACACAGTTCTCCCCAGGAGCAGTGCCTGGACTTGAATCACTGACCTTTCTGGTAGGAGTTGATCACTGAACCATCAGGATTTCTTGGAAAAATTATTACCAGTCATTTAACTTTTAATTATAAGGAACACAAATAAAAAAATCATAATATACATAAACAAGCACATACGCAAGGATGAAAAAAGGAAAATAATAAAATTGCAAAAATGCAGATGGCAATTTAAAGAAATAATAAGCTTTGTTTTTGCACTGCTGAAGTTTAGTCATCCTGGATCATTTCTTGAAAATACTCATGCAATCCAGAAAAACAGGTCAGTGTACAATGGCTAAGATTACAGGAAAGAAATAAAATTCTCTGCATTGAAGCACTCCCCAACAGCTGAAATCATCTTTAAGCAGTTCAATCCTGATAGTTAAAGCCTGAAAATGCTACAGGCATGGCAATTCCTACAATCATATTGATCACTCTGTTATTCATTATGTTTTAGATGCAGGCACTTAAATGAAACAATTACAATTGCTTAGGAATTATGTCCTATAGAATTTTGCTTAAATTCAAATTCAATATGTACTCCTTCTTACTTTTGTGATTTGAAGAATCCCTCATCTTCTATTAATATTGATTTTTGTTGTTATTGTTGTTTTTTATGCTGTTATTTTAATCTGATACTTTTTGATATTGTTGTAAGAACCAAAACATGAAAAAATCATGCAAGAAGTGTATAATAACTAATATAATTATTTATGTATAATATACCAAATATGTTAGTAAGGACAACTGATTGCTCTAATATTTTTTCAGAATATGAAATATTTGGTGATAAAAATTCCTTCAACAGTTTGTCTAAATCTCCTTCTTTTATAACACATTTTAAGGAACTCAATGTGTTATGAGGGTTTTCATTAAAATTTCTTGATATCTCTGTGAGATAAATACATTGTACAGTTTATTATCTATATTCCAATAGAAGGAAATTGCAATCAGAAGAGTTATGAGTCATCCATGATGAATCATTGAGTGGAAGTCTACCAACTTTCTTAAATCCTATTATAGGACTCTATATGCACCTCATTATAAAATTAGTATAAGTAGAAAATTATAAAATAAAATTGAACTAAATAATTTCCAATTCACTGCACTAGTTAATACATTATTAGTGTCTTATTTCTCAAGAGTGAATACCTTGGAAATTAAATTTTAGTATAGGTTTAGATGGTATCAAACTCAGCTTATGTAGTTTGGTGCTGTCCTAGTTTCTATTGCTTATCTCAATCATCCATTTTATTTCAGCCAATGACAATGATTTGTATTGTAATGTCCAAATACTCTGAGTATAATTTTGGCTGATAAGATAAATTAAGTCATTTTCTGACAATAGTTCCTTGAACATCTGGTTCTATTTTAATTTTTTCATAAATGAAATAGGAATTCTGCATCAGTAAAGTAATAAAATGTGACTGCTTTGTTTTAAACTTCATTTTTAAATGTGTAGAAATTAAAATACTGTCATGTAAGTAATGGATAGATTCTCTAATTAGTATTATTAGAATGTTTTCTAGTAAGAAGAATAACACAGGAACAAACTATGGATTTACAGAGGTGAGCATCTTTTCACAGAAAAGCCATGTGAGAAGAACATATTTGAAAGAGAGACAGAAAAAGAAAAATGTCTCTTACACTCTCCTCATCACTAATTTTGGATCACTTGGCTTGATCAAGGGCTATGCAACCTAGAGGAATTACTGAAACCCAAATAAAGGCTGAGTATGATAGTGGGACAAGAGGAAAGTAAAAGGAAATAGAGGAAGGATCCCAAGTGGCAAAGGACATTTATAGAGGACTAAGTACAAGCATGCACAAGCACATATGTAAATATATTTATATATGATAAGGAGAAATAGATCTATGTGCATATATTTATAGGTTTTGTATTAAGGTACAAATGGGCATTAAATCTCTGCTCATATACTCCCTCAATGCAAGAACACTTTGATCTATTAAACTGGCATTCCATGAAGCTCACCTTCTTGACATGAAGACAAAGCAGATGCATAAGCAAATGTGGTGAAGAAAGCTGATGGTGCCCAACTTGAAGATAAATAAGTGGTCATCTAGCTTAGAAGCAACAAAGCTCACATGGAGGAAGCACACAAGCCTGTGTGATCACAAGATGTTTATAATATCAGATATCAGGCATCAAAGAACAAAAAAAATAATATCACTGTGAATGAGGATGAGTGTGAAGTGGGGACTCAAATCCCATTTCTAGGTAACTGGATATCCCCTTACAGAAAGGCTGCAGGGAGGAACGAGTCAATCAGGGTGCAGTGCAGCAATGATGAAACATACAACTTTCCTCTAGTTCTTCAATGCTTCCTCACATCTCTTCCCATTATCATGATCCCAATTCTACCTTACAAATCCTGCTAGACCAGAGACTCTACACTTGGTACAGATAGAAACTGGAAACACACAGAATCCAGAACAGATGAAGCCCTCAGGACCAGTGGTGAGAGTGGTGATGCCAGTAGGGTGTAGGGAGGGTGGGGTAGAAATGGGGAACCGATTTTGAGGGTCTACATATAACCTCTCTGGGGGATAGACAACAGAAAAGTGGGGTAAGGGAGACATCAGAGAGTGTAAGATATGACAAAATAATATTGATTTATAAATTATTAAGGGTTCATGAGAAAGAAGGGTGAAGGGAGGGGAAAATGAGGAGCTGATACCAAGGTCTCAAGTAGAAAGCAAATGTTTTGAGAACGATCATGGCAACAAATGTGCTTGACACATGACTGTATGTATGGATGTGATGAGTTGTACGAGTCTCCAATCAAGTGATTTTGAAAAAGAGAAAAATGCATATGACCTCAATGTATCAAAAGATAATTGTTAAGACACACCACAATTGAGAATTAAACTGACCAGAAGAAGCCAATGAACAAAGCTGTAAGCAAGTTTATATATAAATGAAGAAGATATATAAATGAAGTTTATATATAAATGAAGTTTATATATAAATGAAGAAGAATGAAGAGCCATGGCTTATCTTTCAGTTGATCATACAGTGGTGATATCTAAAGTACCAGAAGTGTCTTCTTTAGTTGGCATGTTTCAGTGGTACGTCTTGACCACTGATAAGGAAGAAAACCTGGTGACTATCTTCTGAAAACATAGCCAGTGAAAACCTTGTGGACATTGTCTAATAAAGTGCTAGAAGATAAGCTCCCCCACTCCCAACCCCATTGGGAGGCACTCAAAATTCTGCTGCCAAAAAATCACAATATCGATGTAGAGTGAACTTTAATGATGTTCTGGAGTAAAACTTTCAGTGCTTTCATTTGAAGAAGCAACTGCAAGCCTCCATTAGAAATCTGAATGTGGAATGTCTGAGATATGAATCAAGGATCATTGAAAGTCATTTAAAATGAAATGGAAATCTCCATGGTCTACATCCTAAGCATTAGTGAGCTGAAATGAACTTGTATGGCCAATTTGAATTGCATAATAATATGGTCCAGTGTGTAGGACTTGAAGAGAAACATTGCCACATTCATTTATAAATGCAACATTTTAAGATCTGCTCTGATGTACAATGCTGTCCTTGGTAGGATAACATCCAGTCATATACGAGGAGAATAATTAGTATGAGAATTACACAAATTTACAACCATTAAGGCCAGAGATGAAAGTGAAGATTTTTACCACATTCTGCAGTCTAAAGTGATCAAATAAGCAAATGAGATGCCCTGATAATGACTGGTGATTGGAATGTATGAGTTAGAAAAAAAGAAGAAGGAACTCACGCACTGCCCAGAGGAGATTCTGGTTTATAGTGATCCTGTATGGGATTTTCAGTTAGGCTCCACATCTTTCCAGGTGCAGGTTGTCTTATTTCTCTCCTGCAGAGCTGTCAACCCCAATTGTTGGTAGCAATCCAATCCTTGCTCCACTGCAACCCCAAGTCTTCCTTGAAGAAGGAGAAAGATTTGGACAATCCAGCTTTGGTGACAGAAAAGATACTGGATTTAAAAGGATTGATGTTCTCAAGGTGATCTAACGACAGAAAGAAATTATTGAAAAAAAAAGATTAAACTTCCACACAAGTACAATTTGGTCAAAATAATTAAAAATTATCTGTTGCAGTACATCCACAGAAAATTTTAAGAATGTATTCAGGGGGAAAAATGTGGAATGAAGAATATCTCTGTAAAGTTCAGATCAATTTTGACTAAATAAAAATATCACCAAAATGATATGCTTCTGGGCTTATTGACTATACAGTTATTCAATAGCATGAACCATAAGAAGTTACAGATATCATGTGGCTTATAAAGTTTCCTAATACTGAATTATGCTCATGTGGAAACTCAAAATAGACCAACATTCAGTCCTTTGAACAGGATGAATAGATACTGTATGCTTTAAATGCAAAAATATGTGTTTTAGATTGTGCTATTTTACTATACCTGTTTATCATGTCTGCTGAGCTTATAATCCTTAAACCTGGTCTATATGAAAAAGAAAAGAACATCTGGTTTCGAGGAAGACTCATTAAAAATTTGTAATATGCAAACGATGCCACTTAGTTTGCTCAAATGAAGAAAAGTTGAAACACTTAGTGCTGAAGATCAAAGATAAAAACCTTCTGTGTGAATGACACTGCAACATAAATAAAACAGAAATCCATAACTAAACCAATAGATAATAATGCGTTAAATATAATCATTAGAATTGCCAGGGAACAAGTCCAAATTATACTGAGTGTGGTAGAGAAAAATAAGACTTTAGGAGTTGATTGCTTGCCAGAAAGAAGTCATTCATTTAGCAAACTCCTACCATGTAATATTTATCTCTGCCCCATATCTGAGGCCATATTTTCCAACAAGAAATCCATCCATTTTGTTTCCAAATTTGCATTCTAAACACTGTTAATTATAAATGCATTTTAATTACAATTTTTATCAGTTTTAGACTGGTGAAGCTGATGAAATGCTACTATTTCTTCATCATTTTAGTGGTTGGTATATGAATTTGAATAATAATATAATTGTACCTTTTTGTAGGGGTATTATCCTATCACATGGAGCAAAAGAAGGATCTTGGAATGCCTTTGTGATGAGTAATGTAATACCTTTCCTCTTTAATTGGTCAATCCTGGTGAGAAGATGACTTTGGAAGGTTCCTCTAACCTCCTCTAGACCCCAAAGTTGATTGGTGTAAGGCAGAGATCAGAAATGTTTCCATCCTACATCTCTTTTACCCAATTCTGGCATCTATTCCTTTCAAAGCACTGTACTATGGTTTCATTTGATAATTCACTGCAATGGCCTCACAGAACTTGCAGAGGATGCACAGGATCATGGAGTTTATAAGGGGAGTTAGTAGGTTAAAATTCAAGTGAGAAATGCTCAACATACATTTGTTTAGTCAGGACAATTTCTCTTCTCTCATGCCTGCAGGCTGGCCTCTCTGTGGCCTTCAGATTCTTGGCCTGGCCTCTCCATCCTTGGACAATGTTGCAAAGCCCTTGGAGGGATGCCAGTAAATACTCAAAGGGGGTGGAATTCTGCGTTTGTGAGGTTGGTGCAGGACCGGGCAATTTTTCATTCTGTTGTGCATAAGGTTGCTATGGGTCATAACTGATTTGAACAATAATAACACCAGGAAGAACCAGTCCCTGGAGAAAGACCCCATGGCTTGAAAAAGTCGAGAGTGATGCGGGGAAGGATCTCAGTGAGAGTCATTGATCCGGTGCCTACAGAAATGGCCTCCAACAAAGCAAGGAGTCGCAGAGGGTCGAGGATTCGGTACTGACTTGTTGTCTTGCACATAGTGTCGTTATGAGTCAGAACCAAGCGCAAGGCATCTAAGAAGAGAAAACGAAGAGCGGGCTTTAATTCTCACATCCTAAATCCCATTGCCACAGTGTTGACTTTAACAGACAGAAATCCTATGGAGGCTATAGATATTTGTGGGAGCAAAAAGCCTCATCTTTTCCTTTCAGACTGGCTAGTGGGCTTTATCGGATCTCTTTGGGGTTAGCCATTTAGGACTTGCTAGACAGCATCCCTGAACTCCTTTCTCTCAATTACTCCCCAAGCCAAACTCACAGCCATGGACTCAGCAACCCTCTGTGAGTTCCCAAGACCGTGACTGTCTACAGGAGTAGAGAGCCCTGTCTTTCTCTAGCAGAGCTGCAGGTGCTTTCAAACTGCTGACCATGTAGATCCTAGCCCAATGCTTAACCAGAGGTACCACTTGTCTGAAAACTATCGACTCACAGCAAGCCCGTAGGATAGAGGGTTTCTGAAGGTGTGCCTCTTTATGGAAACAGACAATCTCATCTTTCTCAAGCCTGTGGCTGGTAGATTCAAACAACTGCCAATGCTTAACCCGTTACATCACAAGGGACTCTTTACTTCACACAAGTTAATCATCATTATTTACTATTGTCTTCCATTGTCTATTATGTTCAGCATGAAACAATACAAATTCTGTGCCAGCTCACTTATGCATCACTCATCTATTCATTCATCCATCCATTCATTCCTTATTTCAACAACAATGTTCTCAATGTCTACCAGACTATTTTTTCTGTGCTTCTAGATAAATACACTAGAGGGGTAGGCTTACTGAATTAACTCACAGCATTCTTACATCTGTCAGTAAATGATGCCCGAAAGCCACATGTATTCCTGAGTGGACATCTGTGCTCCAGGGCCAACACTGTAGAAAACAATCACTTTTACGGACAGCTGAGTCAGTAAGAAACTCAGCAGACCCCATTGTGCTTTAAGGAGGTGAAATTCAAAATCCTTCATGAATCCTTGGCTCAAGGTGATCTTCAGTTTTCTGAGATGCTTCCTTACTGTGTTTGCAGGGGAGTAACATCTGTCTTCTGTGTAACTCTTGGGTCCTTTTTTTTAAGACAGACTCTGTCGACCTTTTCATATTTCTAAGATCTTAATAATCACAAGCTATCATAGACAATATCATTTCTCTCAGGTTCCAATACAAGCTTCAGCATTTTTCCTTTTTTTATCATATTAATCCTGTGAGACAAATCTAGAGTCTGCTCAATTGGATATTGGATGCATATAAGAACTGTCTTCAATGGCTATCTGAGACTCTTTAAATTTTCTCTTCTATCATGCATGGGTAGTGTATCTTCTTATTTTGCATCCATTTTATTTTTTCCTGATAGTGATTTTATAAAGTTAATTAATTAAAGCTATAGTGTTAGCTTTGAATTTTAGTTGAGTCACTTGATTTATTCTCATATGATATACTTATTGAGCACTTCCTTTTATCCATGTGTTACGACCTGAGTCTTGGAGACAAATATAATAAAGTCTCTACTTTCTAGGAGCTTAGTGTTTAATAGATGAGCTCTGATGACTAATGGTTACATATTGGTCTGTGATACTCAATGTCCGAAGTTCAAGACCACAACTCCTCTGTTGGATAAAGAGGCAGTAAAAAAAATACAGTCTTGGAAACTCACACCGGTACTTTGATTCCATATAGAATTGATGGCAGTGCATGTGATTATTCTGTTTTTTAGTGTTTGGTAGGGAAACCAAGTAAAAGCAATATCTTGGCATTCAGGCTATTTTTTGAAAGCCAGATTGGTTAGTTGCTCATGCTATACATTCCCATGCTTCTCATAAAAATTAAATTTAATTTATAGAGTAGTGCAGTTCACTTTGAAGTATAGCATTCTCCAAAATTTTTCAATGCATTCATAGGGGAAATCATCATTATAATACAAATGATTTCAAGAGTTTCATCACCTTTGCCACCTCCCACCATTCTCATATACCTCTGTGTATGACCACCTCCAAACTTGTCCACAGTGTCTGGTACTAGAACGTCATATGCTGTGATAGAGTATGTAGCATTTTGATTCTGGATCTTTCTTCTTATTGCTAAGCAAATTCATTTGAATGGATGTAGCAACACTGAATCATATTTGGGTTGTTTTGAGTTTGGGAATGTTAGAATCAAAATTTTTATAAATACCCATGTTGAGTGTCAGTGTAATCTTAGAATTACATTTCACCTGGAAAACACTTAAAAATAGAATTGCTGACCTATATGATAAGTAGATGTTCAATTTTTAAAAAAGGGGGAAACTTTTTAAAAAAAGTTCTGCCAGTTTCAGGATTATTAGAAATATATGCCAATTTCAGTTGTGCTATGTCTTGGTGAGGGCATAGGAACCCAAGAATACATATAGATTATATTTACATATACACACAAACATAGTCTAAAGAGTGTGCTTGCAATATACATATACTATGTACAGTATATATAACACAGACATGAAATATTCTTTAATATGTATATGTATAGTGACACATATATGCATTTTTCTCTTTTTCTTCTGAAGAAAACCTTGAAGATTTACTTCCAGAAGTTAGACACTGACAACCCTCTGGATTGCAGTAGTTCTATGTGGCCTGGAGATGGTGGATGATCAGGGGCATTTAGTTCTTTTATTTCTGAGGTTCTCCTTTGAGAGTGCTGATGTCACTATATCAAACTACAATTAAGAAGCTAACATATTTTAGCGATTTTTGAAATGACTAAATATGTATGTAGTGACATATTTTTGTGGTTTTAACATTTGTTCTTTTCTAATAAATGATAACTCTGATTATCTCCTTATGCATTTATTTGATCTGTCTTGTGTTTGTATGAAACATCTGTTGAATTATCTTGTCCATTTCTTTATTGTTCCTTTGTGATATAACTATTAAATTTGAGGTTTTTTTAGATTGTGCATATTCTGTCTGTAAAATCTGAATGCATTAATTAGATATATGATTTCCACCTATTTCCTCTCAGACTCTAGTTTTGATTTTCTCCCATTGTTTTAACAGCACCTGAAGAAGGACAGAAATTCTTAATTTTGATCAAGGTCAACTTTTTAATTTGTCTCGAGTAGATTGCACTTCTGTTGTTATATGTAAGAAATCTTTGCCTTACCTAAGGTCACAACATCGTTTTCTGATAGACATTTGACAATTTAGGGTTCTACATTCATACCTATTACTCTATAAAGCTTTTATTTTAAAGTGAGTTGCTAAATATTCAGAGTTTTAAGAATGAACTCATTTAGTTTATTGCAAGCTGTTGTTGGTAAAGCATTCAAGTAAGAGGTGGATAATCTGAATGCACAATTTCAATTTTAGTTAATTGCTGTTGTTTGAGGTGTGATCAATTTGGTTTTGACTTATAAAAACCCTGTGGACAATGGAAGGAAACACTCCATCGTCCTGCCTCTTCCTCACAATTATTATTATGTTAGAATTCGCTGTTAGAGCCCAAACGGTTGTTATATTTGAACCCTTTGGTAAATATCTAATGTCTAAATACTTAGATTTCAGGCAACCACTCTGAATGAGTGCTTACTAGTGGCAGAGAAAGATTCCCTTTGAGGAAACCTGCAAAAGTCATTCCTAGTCTCATTTGAAGGTCAGCTCTGCAGTGATGGTGGGCAGTCTGAGCATACTCTTGGTCTTCAGAGTCAGTCCGAGTCTAGAGAGATCCTTTTGGCCAGTGCCTTCTTTCAGGCAGTGAAATGATATACACATATATTCTAGGAGAATGTTAGCCTGAAGAAATGAGATGCTGTTCTAGTACTCTTCTTGTGCTTTTGGGCCCATGATATGTATATATAACATTTTCACTCTACCTCAGATGATAAGAGCTAGCATTACATTTTCTCTCTAAGATCAGAGACTACCCAAATAGTTCCTTCAAGTTTGGAATTATTTTCTGTTAGGCATAAGCATAATATTATTGTTGTCTTTGGTGATGGTGTATGCTTAAAGAGTTGTGTAGAGGTGTCAAGTTGACAGGGGGTGGTCTGGGGCAGTTAGATTTTATGTCAACTTGCACTTGCGAACGGGTAGAGTCCATACTGTTAATCGGGTCTTTCTATGTCAGGTCTTTCTATATCAAGTCTTTCCATAAGAGAGAAATTAAGAGCTTCTCCTTCTCTCTCTGTTCCTTCTCACTCCTCTTCAATGAGATATCACTTGGACTCTGTGTCTGACACCAAGTGCAATCCCATGTGGGCCCTCTGACCCTGAGATCTCGTGGTGCCTTGTCAAGTTTCCATTGACCTACGATCCACACAACTGCACCCACCTACCTGCTTCAATTTCACCATTCTGCATCATTGGCCTGTCACTTATCACTAACCCAGGACTTAAGTTGGACTGTGTTGGAATACATTATTAATATTAAGTTATTTCTTGTTATAAAATTACTTTTATACATAGATGGGTATCACTAGTTTTGTATCTCTAGACAACCCAGCCTAACACAGGAATGTTTTAGTACGTACTTACAACCTCCTTCCTTATATATGTATCCTTTCTTTATGAACACTGTTACTTGATTAATGTGTGTCTCATAATTATATAGCTTAACTTTCACTTTGCTCTTCTTTTAAAATTAACTTCTTCTTCCTCTTCTTCTAACCATTGCATATATATTTTTAAATCATCTTGTCAATTTCTGAAAATGTCAGACAAGGGCTGGATTGTCTGTTCTCAGGGATTCACCATGTGTTCTTAATCCTAAAGTTCTTATTACCATACTGTGTTAGTCCATGTGGATGAGAGAAACAAATTCATAAGCACGCATATGGATATAAGGGAAAGGTTTATATACAAGAGCAATGGAACATAGAGACAGCATCCCAACCCAGTTCAGTCCAAGGTCATTAAGTTTCATATTAGCCCATATATCCAATACCAGTCTATAAAGTCTCCTTTCAACACACGATGTCATAGGCCAGTGGGTGCAGAGTTCCTGCTCTGGCAGGGGTCCCCTCATGGCTCCTCGTTTCCAGGGCTCAGTATCCATCAGCAGTATCCACTGATGATAAAAACATCTCAACTCAGCACTGGCATGGGTCTCTCTGTGGCTTTTCTGGCTTCAGAGGTCTGGTTCCATTGGGGTAAGACTGTGAGGCTTCTCATCCGATTCTTCCGGTTCCTCGGACGCTGCCATCTTGTCTTGTCAGTCACGTGACTCCCACCAACTGGGAAAATGGTCTCTCATCTCCATGAGGGAAATACCATGAGACTTCCCGAAATTCTCAGGAGAAAGTCACATCCACAAAGAGGCCTCATTGGCTATCTCCAGATTGATAGGCTAGACTCCACCCCTACACATACTAAACACAAGAAATTAGTAATGTAAATAGTGATTGCACAGTAGCCAAAATATTGATGGTTTAAGTCACAGTGGTGTCCCTAAAGAAAGACCTGACCACCAATTTCAAAAAATCAGCTATTGAAAACTTGTTGGAGCACTACTCCACTCTAAGACATGTGTGACTGCCACAGGGTCATAAGTTTTTTCTTTTTGTTTTTATTCTTTAGTCCAGGGGAATGTTAGCCTGAAAGAAATGAGATGCTGTTCTAATACTCTTCTGGTGCTTTTTATGTCTGTCCTGTGGCGGACTAAGCTTTCTCACTTTCAAATAATCTTCTCTGATTCTGCTATGACATCACCTACTTGCAGTAATTTGTGGTACCTGGACTTAAGAGAAGGTCTTAGAATTCCATAAAGAAGAGCACAATTTCCTATATACCAAAATATTGTTCTGCTAACTCTGTATTCCCTTTCCTAAAATGTCAGGCTTTTATGATAAGATTTATATTTTAGTTTTCATAGTAAATCCTGGGAGCTGAGCCAGCTACACATAGAAAGGCAACAAGTATTTCTCGAATAAATAAAACACACACACAAAAGGAAAAGCTTATTTGCTAGTGGTAGAATGAGGAAGTTATAAGGGCTATAACATAAAACACACTTGTGAGATTTGTAACAAAAAGTGAAGGATACTTTTCAGCTCAAATGTAACTGATGTCTTTTTAATTTTATTTATAATAGCCAAGAACTCACTTCTGACACAATCTACAGAGATTTTATCTTCTGGTGTTTCTGTTTCATTAATCCAAATACAGAATTTGTAATCCATACACTTGACATTTATTAATTGATATTTTTACAGGTTCATGGAATGAAATAAATTAAATTTCAGTATGCAGTCATTTAGTTTTCATTAGCTGTGATCGATTGAATTGTGGTTCCCAATATTGTGTGGTGGTCCTCCATCGTTTGATCTGATGCACCTCCTTCATTTTGTGATATACGTTGTAAACGTTACACTCTAGCTGTTGATGACACCATTTTAGGTTGGGTTGCATCTTGAGTCATCCGGATAGTCTGCCAAGAGGGTCCAACTCAAATCCTATTGACACCCTTACGTGAGTCCTCAAGCCACACCCTTACTCATGCCACACTCCTTACGAAAGTGACACTTTTGTTGAGCCACACATTTTGTCTAAGAGGAACAAAAGGAGAAAGAAGCAATCAGAGAGTGCAATTGTAGAGCGTTGGGCTATAATCAAGAAAGAAAAGCTAGGAGTTGGGTTTATTTTTTGGTCTCACATTCTTTATGCTGAAAACTTACTGGACTAGGGGAAGATGGAAGTCAAGATGGCATATGGAAATCTCAAGAACAATGCAGTTTCACTAGTGTGGAAAGGAGACAAAGACCTTTCCCCAGACCTAGCACAGAGAAAAAGTCTTCCCCTAGACCGGACACCCTGAATTTGAACTTCTTACTTCTGAAACTAGGGTAGAACACATTTTGATTTTGTAAAGTCACCTACTTGTAGTATTGTTGTATAGCAGCATTCAATAACAAAAATGAACTCAAAATGAGCCATTCTTAGATTTAAGATAGGCCCAGGGATGGGGGTACATCTTTAAGGATCTCTACACACAAATGACACTATATTTGGCCCCTGGCTAGACATCCATGAGATAATAAGCTGAGGAAGTTCTGTGAAACATGCTGCAGGCTTGGAGAAATTTCGTATTTTAGGAGATGTGCATGTTTACAGCAGAATATTGTTTCTTTTTTTTTCCATGTGGCAAATACCAGCAAAAGCATTTCTGCATTTCATATGGGATATAATATCCTGCAATTTTATACTCATTTCTAAAGCTTCCACAAATTTAATTCTTGTTCTGGCATGAGTTCAGTGGGTAATGACTTACTGGAGAAGAGTTTTTTTTTTTTTTAACTTTATGTGTATTTTCTGCACCACATTGTGAAGTGTCCTAGTGCTTCTTTTCCTGAGTGACAGGGTGGATGGAAGAATGGCATGGGATTCTCTGCTCTTAAATATTAATTCAAGATGCATATTGTATCTCTATGACATAGAACCTGCATAATATCCTTCACTGGACAATAACCCATGAAAGCTCACAATTTTTTAAAAAGGTAAATATTAAAAATAATCTCTGGTAGGATTAATTGATGTGCTTTAAGGAAAGTTACTAAAAAAAGAAAGAAAGAAAGATTATTTTTGAGTAGTCTTCTTTGCCAGCAAGATCTAATGTGAAGTAGGCATAATTTAGCAAATTCTTTCTGTTTACTTCTTGACTGTAGTCCAGTTAGGTCATTGACAAGAGAAAATACTAGGTTTCCTCTCATGTGTCCTGCGCATCCATAATCTGTACCACAACCACATCAAAGACTTTTATTTTTGGTTGGCCTTTTTATATTTAACATGTTGGTAAATTACAATCTAAGTCTTGCACAAACATACAAAGTACAATCCAGCTGCCATTTCCCTAAGTAGGTCTTATTTTTCTTTTGAAGTATAATAGACTGTGCAAGACAAGTATTTCTCCAAATATTAAAGTGATAATCTTTTAACAGTGAGCTTTTTATTATCTTAAAAAAGCTGATCTGTAGGTTAGGAACAAGTTATATCATAAACTATGTAAAGTGTTTGCATGGTGTAGTTAGTATTTTCTGTGACCAAATTAAAAACATTTAAATTTTTTGACATGCACAGTATTTGTCACATATCACAGTGGGGACCTGATCAGGAAAATGGAAACCATTTTATGCAAGCTCAGGATAAAGGATTCAGTGTAAAACTATGTTGGACTATGTTGGACAGCTGCGTAAGGAATATCAGGAACGCTGCTGTTGAAGGTTGAAAGAGAACATTTAAGAAGAGAGGAGCTTCCCAATCAGGAGGCAATTTTGTTCCCCATGGAACATTCAGCAATGCCGGGTGACATTTTATTTTATTATCCAGCCTGGAATAGGAAGGGAAGTAACTGGCTTCTAAAGGGTAGAGCCCAGGGATCCTGCTAAACATTCCATGGTTCACAAAACACCTCCCCTTCTGCCCCCCACCCAATAATCATCTAGGGCAAAATGCTAATGGTTTCAAGTTTGAAAAACCCTATTTTAGACTCGAAGGCCCTGGAGCAAGAGGTGAGAGCTGAAACCAAAATACAGAGCCATGAGTATCTCAGCAGGAAATACTGAAATGGGGGTGGGATGCAGAAATTGGAGCTCAGGGGCAAATCTTTTGAAACTCAGGAAGAGGTCAAAGGCCCACTGAGTGGAATAGAAGGTCACTGAGAGGTCTGAGAAGCCACTGCTACAAATGAAGCTTTAGAGTGTGACTCCATGAGATTCCAATCACGATTTCATTTCCTGTTTTACCTTCCCCATGAGTTCTTGTATTTGGCAAGCTATAAACTAGAAGTGTTTAGGGAAGAGGGTTCTGAAAATGACAGCCTTGACTTTAGGGTTAGAGGTAGTGATTTTCTGCAGACGGCACATAACTCAGCATAAGCCCGAGCCATTTTTAAGAGGCAATGATACTGAGGGCTCAAGTAGAAAGAAAATGTTTTGAAGATGATGATGGCAACATACATACAAATGTGCTTGATACAATGGATGTATGGATTGTAATAAGAACTTAAGCGCCCAAAATGATTTATAAAAAAAGAAATATGAGGTCTAAAATATATAAATAAGTAAGCCTAGTAATGCAGTAGAACCTCTGACCTTGACTCTAATCTGTTCTATAAGGAGCGTTGAGAATCAGGCAGTCAAAGTCTGAATCAATTTCTCCCATAAAAAATAACTGAAAATGGATCAATTCATTCTCAACCACCAAGCTTTTACCCTAACCTTGCTTTTTTACATAAAACATTACTCAGAAATTTCAAAGTAAATAACTTCAGGGTTAAATCACATAATGTAAGTAAGAAATGCAATATTTAGCAAAATTTTAACAACTACAGTATTTTTCATGTTTTCTGATTCTGACTTGTGTGAACCTATTAACTAAGGCTCATAAATCATGAGTGCTGTCTGTGAGTGCTCTGTGGCCATTGCAATGGGCTCGTGAATCCAGTAAAGAAAGCGAGTATGAGGACAGGTGCCAGAACAGGGTAAAGGGCACTGGAGGCTGATGGCATATCTGACTTCTGCCCTGCAGGCATTATCCTTGGACACGTGGGATGGTGGGTTCTCTTTCATGATTGCGTAAGCAAAGTGTCAGGCATTGTTCTTGCATGATCATCTCTTGTGAGATTTGAATTCAGCTCGATATTTATTCAAATTCTAGTTCTGTTGCTTAGGAAGAGATAGATATCAAGCAAGTGTTAAGTCCAGAAAGTCAATTTCATTATGTGTGCAGTGTTGTAAACTGTGGTGGTTTCCCTAGATTATGGTTGGCATCAAATGAGAGCCTCTGTGGGAAATATGCAAGTGAAGCTTTTTGCAAAGTTTTCGTCAATGAATTTCCTCAACCTGACCTTTGCCCTCCAATAATCACAGCAATTAAATCAGTTAATTCTGCCTTGAAAGACAGGAAGTGTCTCTCTTAAAAATTCAAATAACTACAAGGAGCATTAGAGTAAAACTAAGGGGGAAATCAGTTAATTTCACCTAAAATAGGCCTGAGACAATTAATTCTATATAGAGGATATGGATTCCATACTTTTAAAGATACTTTAAAATAGTTTGGAATAGAGT
Organism: Nesogale talazaci; assembly: GCA_004026705.1. Taxonomy (NCBI): domain Eukaryota; kingdom Metazoa; phylum Chordata; class Mammalia; order Afrosoricida; family Tenrecidae; genus Nesogale; species Nesogale talazaci. The sequence goes on along the minus strand of PVJH01002067.1, from coordinate 147,636 downwards.
ATGCAATTGATAAGTGTCAATTAATTAAGGATAATATTAGAAACAATGATAATATTAATATTTCAAATTTACTGAAAAAAAAGCCTTTAAGAGAAGAATCCATATGACAAGTAGTCTAGATACTCTTTAATTTATTCTAGTTATAGAGTTGACTTCTGTAACTTAAAATAGGAACACTCATGTTTTGTGGTTGTGGAGTATTGCCCTGATGCCTGAATTTTTTCCTTCCTCTCATTCATTGCTATAGTCTATCCACAGTTATTATACCCATATAAAATTAGAATGACAGTCACTACTGCTTCCGTGGTCTCTTTGCAAAATTTGAGCAAAAATTGTGCAAAAATTGAGGAGTTCATTTGTCTATAAAATCTACCCACTGTAGATATTTCTAATTGTGACAAAGACTGATTAGGTTCCTAAAATGTGGTTATTTGGCATAAATTTATTCTACCCATGGAAAATCTGTAAAACAGACTCTTTGTACATTTACGCTAAAACCCTAGAGACAATTACATTTTTTCCAGCTTTGTTTCATTTTTAAATACCAAATGCTCCTTTCTATAAATTATCTGGCCCTACTACTCTATGCTATGTACCTTTATTTTCCTGCCTTCTTATTGCACTGGAAATGTTTATAACCTACAAAAATTGAGTCAATGTTCTCTTCTGCCTTTGACTTGGATGTTTTAATTATACATCACAATTGCACATTTCTTTTCTCTCTAGATTTCTTTTGGTATTCTTTACTTCCTTTTTTTCTTCCCTTTTAAAGTATTTTTTAAAAAATGCTCATCTCTGTAGCTTCAATCTATGACACAGCATAGCATCCGTTGTCTTGTGTATAATTTCTCCTTTATACATCCAGCCTCATTGTACTCTTCAGGGAGCAAGTGCTTATTAAACACCTACCATGTGTCAAACATGTATGTCTGGAAGTGTATCTTTGCCATTCTGTGGCTTCGTGCTTAACTTATGCATCTAACTGCTTCTCTTTGTTGCGCTTCCATCCTGTAGTTTCTTCCTGCCTGTCTCTTTGGTGGTGGCAAGAGTGACTTATTTTCTGACGCCAGTGCTGTTATTTTGGAGGGAAGGACACACTTCCCTCCCTAGCACAGTAACTCTGAAGGGACCATCGCCACAGGAAGCCAAAGTTAGGCTCTTCTGGCTTGTAGTCATCTGATGTGTCTCTAAAATGACTAGAAGAAACACAAATATCAGTTTATTATTTTTGTCACTCAGAGTCCTCCTCCTGCTTTAGGCTGTTTTGCGAGATTCTCACAGCTTTTAGAAAGAAGGTAAAACTCTTGAACAGCTTGAAAATTCCTTTTTTAGATTTTTGACCATCTCCCCCTTGGCCGCCAGTATTCAAATATTCAGTTACCCTTAAATTTGTGCTGTCAATTGTCCACTTCTTGCCCACCGCAATTGCTCTTATCTCCACACCTGAACTGTGTGCTTACTCTTTTGACTCTGGCACCACAACTTCTGTAGTTGGGTACATTTTTCTCTAGAAGGCCTTTTTAAATGTCCAAGGTTTGATTGTATGTACACGTTGGATCCCATGCATCCCTGGATGACACTCATAATGGAACAGTCTTTAGTGCACAGGAGACATTCAGTTAAAAAAAATCAAACAATTGTCATCAAATTTGTTCCAACTCATGGCAATCCATGTATGTGAAAGTTGAGCAGTATTCCATAAGAGATTCAATGACGATGGCCATTCAGATATAGATCTCCACCCTTTTCCTGCTAGGTGTCTCTGGCTACTAGCCTAGCATATTAACCTTTTGCATCGTCCTGTGACTCCATGTTTCTTAAATGAAGGTACAGTTTAATGTTGACCAGGGCTAATGTAAATATTGCCTGTAGGTAGAAATATTAATTACCTGAAATAATCTGGATAATTCCTGAAATATAAAATAAGTAACAAATATAAATATAATTATGAATATATTATAATATATTATATATAATACAATAATATAAATATATAATAATATATTAATATTAATTAATTAATATACATTAATATATAAATAGAAATATAAATATAATTCCTGAAATATAAAATAAGTAACAAATTCATCTGTACATTTTTTTGTCAAATAGTTAAATTGTCCTGTTGTTTTCCAACTGTTTCCCTTTATAAGCTTGCAAGTTGGTTTAATATTTGATCAGTTCAAATTACATCATGCCATCGAGGTTTGTAAATTCCTCAGTGGCAGAGTGTCTTTGTCAACAATGTACAAACTGGGCTTACCCTACACTAAGAATGGTTGTTTAACATATTTTAATTATTTTATTACATTTTAAAATAGAAATCAGAGCCCACTTATTTTTACATTACTTCATTGATCACTAAAGCTAAAATAATGGAAGCACTTAATGGTCCTTTGTCGGTGATGTTAAACATACAATTAATATTCCCTTTTAGTTTATGAATGTAGGACTCTTTCTGACATAATGAATTCACTCTGAAGGCAGGGGTTATGTCCTCCATTATTTTTCTAATTGTTGTTACTATTTTTAAGTAAGGGGAGAGTAAATGATACAGACCTTCCCTTTATGCCAACCTACACTGAATAAATGTAAGTATGTGGTCCATGAAGACAGAAAAACATTTAGATATCAAATATTTTCAGTCTGATTAGATTTTTTAATCTTTATAAAATATAAATCAAAAGTCATCTGAGCTATGTTAGGCCGAGTTCTCCAGTGATGGCTTTATGTGTATGTGGTAGTTGCATAATCTGGTGTCAATTTGGGAGTTGAAAGGATTAAGCATGAAGGGGTGGAATCTAATCTGTCAATCAGGTCATAGCCAATGAGGCCTCTTTGTGGGCATGGCCACTTTCTCTTTTCACTCCTTTGGAGACACTCTACTGACAAGCTACATGGGGCTATACCCTGGGAACTGGGGAAGCCAAATGGACCTACCCGGATGCAAGTAGGATTCTGCAGCCAGAGAAACCACATAGAGACCCTGCCAGCACTGAGATGCTTACAATTCCATCGGGATCAGGAGACTCCCCACCCACTGGCCTGTGATCTTCCTGCATTGGCCTCATTGCTTCCTGAGTCTGAAGAGGACTTTAAAGATTGCTATCGAACATATGAGCTAATATCGGACTTATGGACTTGATCTGGACTGGACAGGGATGTTTTCTCAATATTCAATTGTGCTTGTATATAAACTCTCATTCACACATAAGTCTCTATGAATATGTTTCTCTAGTCTACCTGGACTAACACACAGTATGTATATAGAAAGAAATTTACATCAGGAAAAGGCTCACATAGTGATAGTAGTGGGTAAGCCCAGCCAGGTTAAAAGTCTGTGGGTAAATGATAACCTGGAGCTTCTCCTGATTCTTATAGCTTCAGGAAGCAGGGAGACCACAGGATGGTGGAAGTGAGGCATTGAACCCCAGGTCAGACACTCATTATGGGCTTTTGGGATTGGCAGGCAATATGATAGGACTAGAAACGCCAGATGCAGGATGCAGATACTAGATCTAACAGAAGTGAAGCTTCCCATAGACGCTTTCTTCCCATAGCTTTGAAAAGAAACAGGCCACAGCCCTAAGAAGTCTTTCTTCTGATTGCATCAGACCATGACCTGATCAAGAGACTGCAGCCCACCTTGTCCGCTAGCTGCTCACAGAGGTGGTTGTTTTATGCAAAATACCATCAGGGGGACTGCTATTGAGAACCCTGGTCCAGATAGATTGACAAAAAGCCCAACTGCATGTGGAGCCATGTAGATATGCTCCTGGGGATCCAGTTCCTGCATTCACAGGCTTCTTCGCAATGAAGCTGGTTCAAATATTCCTTTGGAGGTTGTATACATGCTCTCTAGTAATATTCCTACTCCTACCAGGGTGCTTGATCAAATATAAAGAGGTTCCATTCGAACAGACTCAAGAGGAGATATGTGTGGCTAGTTAGTTTTAAGATTGAGAAGTCAAATCAAAGGGTTACAGTGAGTGGTTTGGGGGAGTATAGAATGGTCAGTGTGCTAAATGTACTAGAAGGAAACAGACTGGTCAGGAGAATGTGCTAAGAAGAGAAGGTTAAGAAAATTGAAAGGTGAATTGGTGACAAAAATGTCAGAAATTTTGCCTTAAGGAATATTTTTTTTCTCACAAAATTGAGTGTACTGCTCATCCTGCGATGGTAGCTAGAATTGTCCAAATGAGTTCCTTCGAGAAAAAATACCTCATCCACTCTCCAACTTACACTTTCAGATTTTGCTTCATTCCCTAAATCCAAAGAACAATGAAAAGAACACAATTTGTGTCCCTCAAGGATGTAAAACTACATTAGGCTTGTAGTGCAAATCCAAGAGCACAACATCCTTCAGAAAAAGCTTAGCGGAATGGAAACTGCAGCTACAGAAGTCTATACACTTCAATTGAGGATATGTCAAAAAAGCAAGTTTCTCGTTTTAATGTTTTTCTTAGTAGTGATTCCTATGTTGTGGTAGTGATCCACTTATGTGTGTGTCTCTCTGCCATCGAGTTGGTCCTGATTCATAGAAACTCTATTAGGACCAAGGAGAATTGTGGGTTTCTAAGACTATTCTTCTTCACGGGAGTCAAAATCCTCATTTTTTTTTCTCCAGTAGAGCAGCTGCTGGTTTCAAACTAGTGACCTTGTGGCTAGCGGGCCAACATATGTGTGTGTGTGTACTGATACACACACACATGCTTTCTTTTTTTCGGTACAAGCAAGAATTATTTTTCTTTCATTTTACCCCTAAACTCTCTTTTTTCCAGTTTCCTATATGAATTGAAGTTTATACTAAATGTGGCACAGGGCCAGAGTGAGCTAAATTAATCACATGTCATGTGCCTAAGTTTTTAAAATATACAAAGCCCTTTCTCACGGATTATTTTTAAACCAGTGCCTAGTCAAGCATATTGGGTAGCTATTTTCCACTCCACCAGCCATTTGGTGGGAGATAAAATGAGGCTGTCTGTTCCCATAAAGGTTTACAGTTGAGCATCCTATGTGTTGGAATTACTCAATCACAGTGAATTTGGTTTTTGGAAACTGTAAGTTTTGGAAACTGTAAGAGACATGCCACGATCTCTTTGTACTTTAGTACTTGGCGCAGTTACTGGCAGATTTGGGCTGCTGCTAATACATTTTTGGTTGCACAAAATTCATTTTAAATGCATACATTGAGAATTCTGAAGTTCAGTTAATAATAATTGAATTATTTAACAATAACTAAATGAGAAAACAGAGAATTTAAAAATTAAGTAATTGTCCAGATATATCTGTGGTAATAATTCCCTGACATTCACTCCTTTAGAATAACTTCCTCAAATTCTTTGGGAAAAATTAATACCTAAAGAGTTAGAGATTAAATATGTCCCCAAAGTCTAACTTTTCTTCCAAGATGCTATTCTGCTCCCTCTGCTCCAGTCTGTTCCCTCCCATTCCTGGGTTCAGTGATCTGCTGCAGTGTCTCACAGAAACGCACAGAATGGTAGGAAAAGATCTTCCCTAGTGGTGATATCACTAATTTCCAGGTAGAGTGTCCTTTGGAGGCAACCCAAATGCAGAGTCCAGAGCTGACAGCCCCAAATACCTGAAAGTTACGGCAGGTCTTGCTTCTTGCTTCTTCTAACGCTCAGTCAGAAAACAATGGAATAACTTTAATGGAGGTGTATCTTCGTCATGTAGCAGACCAACCCCCCAAGGAAGCAACAGGTTATGTCTTAAGTCTCAACCTCTACTAGAGTCTAAAAATGACCCAAGGAGTCAAAGGGAATGGCTCGTTTCATACCCTTTACTAAAGGCAGGTCTTAATCCCATCTCCAACCTCTCCATTAGGATAATTAAGAACACCCCCCCCCAATGTGACATAATAGCCCAGGCATCAAGTCTAGAATTAAAATGTATAAGAAATTATGGCTGGAAGGACCATAATAATGGATTAAAACTCGCGATCCCTTTAGCAAATGACAGAAATAGTGAATTCAGACTTTTAAAAGAATCATTTCTAAGCCTAATTACTATGGAGTGGACCTTCATCATGGCAGCCTCATGTGTGTCACAGTAGAATTGTTCTCTGTGTGGTTTCTTATGGTTTATGTTTTGGAATTAGATCACCAGGACTTTCTTCCAAGATACTTCTAGCCACAGGTATATGGATAACCTTTCCATGAGCAGTGAGTTATTTAACTATTGGCAACTGTAGGTTTTCTTTTCCCTTGTAAAAATTTATTCTGTTAGAGAAAACACAAATAATGGTACCAAACTAACTGAAGTCAGAATTGCTTTATGTCAAAAGGGAGCAGTTTGTACACTAGGCTGCTGTGGGAATGAGTTGATTTTGTTGAAAGTTTGGTGCTTCAATATGTACATATATACTAAGACAGAGAAAATAGACTTGACAAGAACACAATAGACAGGCTAGTTCAGAGAAAAGAAATGCAGAATCAGAGCTTGCAGGTGCTATTAAAGTGAGCAGTATCTTTATATTTAGCTGGAAAAGAGTGTTAAATTGTTAAAAAAAAAGATATCAGAAAGGTTTCCTGAAGAAAGGATTATCCTTTATATTAGGAGTACCTCTTTACAAACATGAAATTCTCTCTAGTGTAACAGATATAGGGAAGGCAGTTATTATGTTTTCCTGGGTTTGGGATACAAAAGCAATTCAAGATGTGTATCTGAGTTATATTACTCTTGGGATTGTATAAGCTTTAATTCTTGTAAGAAGATGTGTTCCATTTTGAGAATAAATATAGTGATATGGATAAGTTAATAAATTTTAAAGTAACTAATAAAGATGTCTACTTCTAAGTTCATTTTCTTCTTTTTGTTTGTACTCTATTTTCTAAGTTGTGTCTATTCGTATTCTTCTGTAAAGAACAAGAATAGCAAATTACAATTGTTATACATTCTAAAAATGATATTTTTGAATGAAATGATAAAAGTAAGGTAAATTGGCTAATAAATTCTAAAAATGATAATCAGATTAACTTAATTTATAATATATTATGAACGCAAAATTGCTCACCATCTCATGTTAGTTAATTCTGTTAAAAATAAGGTTTTATAAAAATGTTATGTGAGTGGGAGTCATGCAAAACCCCATAAAATTGAGAATACAAAAGGACTTCCTTTCTCTATAGTCTGTAGAACCTTTACTTACACTGGCTAAAGGCAATTGCTATTAAATATATGCTACTCATGCTGAAAAGAAATGCTGATGTATTTCAGCATAGTTTATGCATATTCTTTCCTTTCCAAACACTGATATAGAGCAATAGTCTAGGTTATTGATGTCTGTGATAACAATGATGCAACAAGAGGATGGTTTATCCTTTCACAGTTTGGGAGGTTTGGAGTCGCAATTCAGGGCATCACTCCAGGGCGAGTGTATTAATCCGGGTAGACTGGAGGAACAAATTTCATAGACACGCATACGGACATAAGAAAAGGGTTTATATACAAAAGAAATGTGACACTAAGAAGGCATCCCAATCCAGTCCAGTACAAAGGCATAAGTTCGATATTAACCCATATGCCCAATTCAGTCTATAAAGTCTCCTTCCGACTCACGAAGTCACAGATCAGTGGGTCCAGAATTCTGGCTCTGGCAGGGGTCTCCTCATGGGTCCTCGCTTCCAGGGCTCAGGGTCTATCAACAGCAGAAGCAATTTATCACTGGCAGAGGTCTCCATGTGGCCGCTCTAGCTTCAGAGGTCTGGCTCCATCAGGGCAAAGCTGTGTGGTCTCTCTGCTGGGTCCTCCAGCTTCTTGGACGCTGCCATCTTGTCTTTTCCGTGATTCATCGCCTCTGAAACTAACTTCCAACAACTGGGGAAGATAGCTTCTCATCTTCATGAGGGAAATATCGCGAGATTTCCCAGAAGTCTCAGGAGAAAGCCATGCCCACATAGAGGCCTCATTGGCTACTCAATGGCTATCTCCAGATTAACAGGTTAGACTCCACCCCTACAATTCAATCATAAAATTAATATAAGCACATGACTGCCACAGACCACCCCTTGTAATTTTATACTTTCACATAACTCTGAAACCATATATAACCTTCAAATAAACAATAAAATCACATGTATACCTAACAGGATAAAACTAAAATGCATACAATTCAACATATGTCACCATCATTTAAAAATAACATATTTTAAGTGAACAAAACAAAAGATATCCTGTGCCTTACAACTGTAGTTACAAAATACTTACACCTTGATCCTGTAATCCTATGAATATATATTCCACCACCTATAGGAATTTGCAAGCCAACCACCTCGTGCCTTTATTCCCCCATTTTGGGTATCTAATTTCTGTATTGCCCATTTATACCAACCTAGTGCTCTGAAGAAACAATCATATCTTTCAACATGAAGAATCTTCATTCCCGTTGGAAACTCATGAAGTGTGCATCCATTAGCAAAGTCAAATCGGGACAGGCATCCATAAAGTCAGCAACGATATGCACCAGTTCACAGACTTAAATCATTTCTTTTCCTCTGGTCGGGTTCTGGTCAACTCAATGGGGGCTTTTCCACTTAGCCTACCAGGGCAGCCATTGGTCACCTTCCTTTAGACCAAGGTCCCAACAAATTCTCAACATGCCTAGCTCTCTCATACTAGGTCATGAACTTCAGATCAGTCAACCAGCTCTCGTCTCCTCTATTTCCTGTGAACCCAGTCCCCGGGAGTCAGTGGCCAAAGTCAACCCGGCTCTTTATTGCAGCATTTCTCCTGCTTTCACCGACAAGCAGTAAATGTGGGTGGTCACCTAACAAGCATTTCAGCCTGCCACAAGTTTCCTTTACCATTCAGACCCAGAGAGGAGATGTCTTCATGGTTCCACATTCCTTCGCTTATGAAGGTAATCACTAGTCAGGATTTTCCAAGGAAATAGACTCTATCCTTCTTTATGGGTCAGTCTGACCTTCTCTCAGACTACAAGTATCCTGAGTACTCTGAGAGACTGGGTGGGGATAATTTCTTCAGAGAAGTCTTTTGAGCTGTGACCTAGCCCCATTTAAGCACAAGGTGGGGTTAATCTCTTTAGGGATGTCTTTGACGCTAAATCCTAAACCCTCTAGAGGTCAATGCTTGGCTTGAGGTAACTGGATTTGCAAACTCTTTCCATACTTCACAATAAACATTTCTGGTCATCTTTATATTTACAATAACAGGCATAAGAAATCAGTATAAATAGCATAGTAAGAAATCAAATTTAATTCTTAAAACAATTAAGGTGAATATTTATTAAGCTTATCAATATCCTTATCTAAACTACTGTTTACACAAAAGCATTGAATTAGGTCTCTGAAGGCATCAAAACAGATCCCTGCTTTCGGTCAGGCATTCTGACCTTCTTAACCATTATCCTTGAGTAGAATCCCAATTTTATAAAGGAATAACCAAAGACACTATCCAAACAAAGTAATCAAAACTTTAACTTCCCACAGTGTTTCCAGAAAATAACTCAGTAAACTGCAAGGATATATCTGACTTCTGGCTAGCCAAAGAAGTAACAATACCACAAGGCATAAGTCAAACAAGCTTCCACTTTCCAAATTTCCAAATTTCATAGACACTCATATGGATGTAAGGAAAGGGTTTATATACAAAAGAAATGTGACACTAAAAAGGCATCCCAATCCAGTCCAGTACAAAGGCATAAATTCGATATTAACCCATATGCCCGATTCAGTCTATAAAGTCTCCTTCCGACTCACAAAGTCACAGGTCAGTGGGTGTAGAATTCTGGCTCTGGTAGGGGTCTCCTCATGGGTCCTCGCTTCCAGGGCTCAGGGTCCATCAACAGCAGAAGCAACTCATCGCTGGCAGAGGTCTCCTTGTGGCTGCTCCAGCTTCAGAGGTCTGGCTCCATCAGGGCAAAGCCGTGTGGTCTCTCTGCCGGCTCCTCCAGCTTCTTGGACGCTGCCATCTTGTCTTTTCCGTGACTCATGGCCTCTGAGACTAACTTCCAACAACTGGGGAAGATAGCTTTTCATCTTCATGAGGGAAATATCGCGAGATTTCCCAGGAGTCTCAGGAGAAAGGCATGCCTACATAGAGGCCGCATTGGCTACCAATGACTATCTCTAGATTAACAGGCTAGACCTCACCCCTACATTTCTATCATAACATTAACATAAGCACATGACTGCCACAGCGAGACTTTCATTCTATGGGCTCAAAGTTTAGGAGGGAGATTCTAGTCTCTTTTTAACATATGTGGATTCAGAATTTCTTGGAGAGCCTCATGAGTCTTCGTATCAATTTCCCCCTGGATCTAAGAGATTCTCAGCTCAGAACCAACTGGGCCAAAGTATATGCTTATTCCTGATAGTACCAAAGTTCTTCTCTCTCTCTGTTCTCTTCCCTCTACTTTTATCTCTTGAAAATTGAAAGATGATTCAGGAAACATCCGAAGGAAATTCTCCTTATATTAGATGAAACTTGCAACCTACATCCCTCCCACCATAGTCCTGCCTCATTAACATAAGCATCACCATCTAATCTTCTGTCATGTAGCCTAATGTAACCCAATCCTATCTCATTGAACACTGACAGAGACTAGGATTTAAAAGCCCACCACAAAATAAAGAATAATTATAACAGGTCATAAGATGGAAGACAATCACACAGTATTAGAGATTATGGCTTAGCCAAATTTACATGTGTATAGGGACATGATTGATTCCATGACCACGATCCTTTGTTCAAATCAATAGACATGGACCTATTTGTTTTATTCTTGGAATACTATTCCAATGTTTGAGCTTTGCTGAACTAATGTCTCTCTCCCTGTATGGACGGTTGCTGCTCCCCTGAGAATACGTCCTTCCATATGTGTGTCACCCACACTGCAGCCCAAGTTATCTTTGCAAAATAAAGTCTAACCAGACTATTCAGATAATCTTATGTCAACTTGAAGATTCATAAACATGTAGGGGTAGAATCCAAGCAGGTCACAATCTAGTGCTGTCTCCTTGGGAGTGTGGGCTGCTTATAAGATGGACACTAGGAATGTTCCCTTGACTCTCTGTTGCATTGTTTTATACCTGCCGGGACTTTTCTATTGAGCATGAGGGCTGATGCAACCTTGTCCTATTTCTATTGACCTTGTATCCACATGACTCTGCACCCACTACTAGCTTGTGATCTTCCTGCATTCTTCATCATGACATGTGGCTGCGTGAGTCTGGGGAGGGACTTTTTGGTGAGTTCCAGACTTGTGAACTTGAGTTGGACTAGAATGGGATGCTTTCTTGAAATACAGTTACTTCTTGATATAAAGCTCTTTCTTGCACATATATGAGCACCACTGGATTTGTTTTTTCTGGTCAACCCAGCCTAACACAGAGACCTTTTCCTAACATTCTTTAGGAATCCCATCTTCATTTACAAGATAACTTTTATGCAACAAAAGCATTCCATTAAATAGTTGATGACTGACAGGAAGAAAGCAAGGGAGGGACTTGCATACTCAAAGAAGAACAGAAAAAAGTGAAAGAAGAAACACAATTTTAACCAGCTATTTTATTGTACATACAAATTTTATTGTATATGTAAAAGATGAGGGACACAAGGACTGCAGAAACAGAAAGAGCAGGAAGAGAGCACTTTTTTTATTGCTGGTGCTCTGCATTTAGATTTCCAGCACTACCATCTATGAGGAAATGAATTTCTCATTGTTTTAGTTAGGCTACCATTTAGCACTTTATAATTTGTTTTCTCATGTCATCCATTTAAAATATATTCTATTTTTAAAAATATTTTTCTGATATCTTTACAATTGAGTTTTTTTCTGTTTGTTATTTCTGTTTTGTTTTGTTTTGCTTTGCTTTTTATGTTTGTATGTGTTCTCTAGTTGAAATCCATGTTCGATGAATTTACAGAACAGTAAGTAGATCAATATTTGGGGGATTTTAGCAAGGGGGTGGGGTATGGGAAAACGGGGAATGAATACAGAGTACATGTATAAAGAAAATGTCATAAAATTAATTTTACTGATTACTAACTCATTGAAAAATGTTTAAGATACTAAACTGTATGAAATGTTAAATGTCAATAAAATGGTTACAACTTCTGCTTTTAATTGATCATTGAATAGGTTACACACAAACATTCACTGTTAATCTTTTTTCCATATTAGTAGAGTTGATATTCCTAAGCGTTTGATCTAAATATTGCAATGCATTATAATTCTTTGTTATTATTCAAGTGCTTATTACTAAAGCTTTTCATAATTACATTAAGGTAAGGCTGTGCCCATGTATTCTATCAAATGCTCAGCCCCACCTTTCAAATTTTTAATCTGAAATCACAGTAATTTCAAATGAAAAGCACATTATTTATACTCATCCTATATACATTCTTAGATTTAGTGACATCTCTTGCTTGGTGACATAACGGAGACAAACAGATCTAAAGCATGTATTAGATCCAAATGTCAAAGCTAGACATCGCTAACATGCTTGATGGCCAGCTGTTGCAGTTAGCTGCCGCCTGTCAAGCCCCTGGAGGATGACTGCATGGTCGCTGGACAGAACACTGTCCCATCCTGTGCCATCTCGCAATTGGTTGCCGTTTACACTGTGGCGACCCAGAGTTTTCATTTGCTGATTTTCAGAAGATCACTGGGTCCTCCTTGCTAATCTGTCTTTGCCTGGAAGTTCCATGAATTTTATTCAGCACCACAGCAACACACAATGGTCCACAGACAGATGGGTGGTGGCTGTAGACATGCTTGCTGCTCATAGGGTACTTGGCCTAAAAATAGAATCTGAAATTTTTGCATGGACAATAAGAACCAACAGTGTGTCCTATGTATGCTGATAGCTTTGATGTTCAATAATATTGTTTTAAATAACAGATAAAAATTAATTTCTATTCTGTCATTGAAATTTTAATGTGTGTGCATGAAATTATACATTTTATTCCTTAAAATAATTCATTTATGACCATTTGAGCGCATTTTTATACAGATATTGTTATTGGGAACTGAGAGTATTATTTCTTAGTATATTATATTTTGCTTAATTTTTTCATGTCACAAAGTAAGGGTAGTGGATTTTTTTTGAGGATGCAGTGTATGAATTAAAAGGACTTTCCTCTTGACAATTTAAATTGCTTTGAATTTTAATTTGACCTATTGTCTTTAATTAAGAATTACTTCCTATAATTAGAATCAAATTATTCTAGACTTACACTTATTAACTTTGCCACACAGGGACTGCTCAATAATTTTCAGCACTTGTGCGCTCTTGGCTTTAGAAGTAAACCAAATTTTGAAGGAGTTTTGAATTCATACAAGAATTCTAACCCATGCAGTCTTTGAAAAATAAATGCATTTTTATTTACTCTGATGTCAATACATTTTCAAAGTGCTGCCAAGAGAAAAGCTAAAATATTTTCTTTAAAAAATACACTACTAGGTTACACCTAATTGAAATTATAATATGTCATGGCCAACTATCTATGCATAAAATAAAATAAAATAACAAAGCAAATCATGAGTATTCAGGATCATTTATTTAGATTACTACCTAATCAAAATAAACAAAGAACCCTTTATTCTGAGTAAGAATCACATGTATTTCCTAAAATGGAAGTTTACTTTTGGGATTTTCCAGCTGTGGGAACCAGGAAAACTAGAGAGGAAATTAGTTTACTTTTGAGATGAAAAAGTGGTAAGTAATGCTTACTGTAATCAGATTTACTGATTAGTTTATCACCTTTGCAAAATGACCGCTTGCCCTACATGAACTAAGGAAGGACAGCTGTGAGTGCCTGCAGTTTATTTCCTTTACCATAATCTCCTGACTGATTTTGAAAGATGTTTCCAAGCAGAGTTCAGAATGTAAATCATAACATTCTCCATGAAGCCCAGATTAGAGGTTGAAATCTGTGTCCTAAATTCCAGGTAGAAGGTAATCACAGAGTTGGTGATCATTTAAGAATGAAATGGCAGCTGGTGTTTTCAGTAAGTTTCCAGAACTGTCTGCCTAGAAAAATGCAAATATACCTGCCCATTGTGCTTTAGTTTATAGACTCAAGAGACATTTAAGTTGTTCCAATGACTTTCTTCTTTATAGGTTATAGTTTGGGCAAACCCATGCTTCATTCTACCCTGGAGCCAAATAACGACTTAATTCTGTAATGGTTACAATATCTGAAATGGCAACGAATGCCCAAATCAACTCGGATTTAACAGTAGACATGACTTACTTATATAATTTGTACTGCAGAAGTAGACCTAATTTCAGTTCAAAAATAAAAAAGATTCCAGGCTCTATTCATGGTTCAATCTGCTTATATACTGTGTTCCTTTTATCCTAAGACTTCAGTGGCCACATGTCCATGATGACCAGTAGGATTAGGGTCAACCCACCTTCATTCTTTGCTTGCAGTGGAAGAAAGACATGACTTCTCACTGTCTCTTGGGGACGAGGAAAAAGTCTCCCAGAAGCCTGCAGAAACTGATTTCTGATAAATGCCCATAATAGGATACATATGAATTCCTAAACTAATCAATAATGGGAAGAGGATGGGAAATGAAATTTATTTTTAAATCAAAAAAAGTCAATTTCTTGGGCTGATGTTTATTATTCAGACACCTCTACTCAGTAGTAAATGAGCATACTGTATATTCAAAAAATCAGTCTCAATGCCCACAAGAGTTTAGTCCTCTTAAATCTCCAGTATCCATGCACAGTGTGCTCTTCCTACATACAGAGCTGTAAGGAATATCATCATTTTGGGTCTCTTGTAGGGTTGTATATTTTACAGATTTTCAAAATGTGAACAAATGGAATTAAAAGGTAACAAAATTTTCCCATAAAGTTTCTGAGTCCCTTGTATTTAGTTGAAATTTATTTTATATTCTGATAGGTCTGAAATTCGTTCATGTACATGTATAACAAATTCAGAAATGTTTTCATGTCGAACTCCAGTGTTTTCATATTTTCTATAGTTGTGTACATATACCTGTATTCAAATGGCATTGTCATTATTCCTGAAATTCCTGCTGAGGTTTTTATTTTCTGAAAAAAAGTAAACCTTAGCTAAATATTCAAAAATTATCAATTAGGGTGTGTGTAATTGTATAATATAAAGCATTTGTAATTCCATAAATAGGATGAGAAGCTACAATCCTGATGCACACCTATCCTGGTTTTAAACCTTGACTTAATCCCTTGTTCTGCCTGCATTCTTCCCTCTTTTTTCATGTACATGTTCCACAGAGTTCAATGAAATATTCTTCAATTTCCATTTTTCTTAAGGCTAACTATTATTTATTATGATCCACATAGTCAAATGCCTTTTTGTGGTCAATAAAACATAAGTAAACATCTTTCTGATATTCTCTGATTCTAGACAAGATCCATCTCACCACTTCGAAGTAATTATACATTTTTGTTCCACATTATCTTCTGAAGCTGGCCTGACTATTTGGCAACTTCATGTGGAAGTATTGCTGAAAATGTTTTTAAATGATCTTCAGCAACCTTTCTTAGCATATAACATTAATGATGTTGTTCTGTAATGTGCATAGTATATTAGGTCACTATTCTGTGAAATGGGAACAAATAAGCATCTCTTCCTGTTGATTGTAAACTATCACCCTACTGTATTCAATATATATGATTAGAAAATAATATGAAATACTGGAGTATATCAAGAACAAAGCATCAGGATTGGGAGAAGGATTATTAATAACCTGCAATGTGACACAATCTTGTTTGCTGAAAGTAAAGAAGATTTGAAGCACTTCACTGCTATGTTAGTCCGGGTAGACTAAAGAAAAAATTCATAAACACACATATGCATAGGAGAGAGTTTTGTACAAAGGGTAATTATACATTAAGAAAATATCTCAACCCAGTCCAGTTCAAAGTCATAAGTCCAATATTAGCCCACATGTCTGATACCAATCTAAAAAGTCTTCTTCAGACTCACAAAACACATGCAATAATGTCAGAAGCAGAATGATTACAAGCCAGTGGGTAGAAAGTCTTTGGATTCAGTGGTGTAAGCATCTCAGCGCTGGTTTCTTTAGGTCCAGATCTCTGGCTGCATCAGGGTAGGGCCATGTGGCTTCTCCTCAAGGATATCTTGCAGGAAGCCAGCTTGGTCAGGCAAATCTCTCAGGCAGTGAGCGTCGTCAGTAGAAAGTCTCCAAGGAGGTGAGCAGAGAGGGGAGGGGTCTTTCCCCTCCAAGGAGGAAAATACTAGATTTCCCAGAATTCTCAGGAGAAGGCCACGCCCACAGAGTTCTCATTGACCATCTCCAGATTGACAGACCAGACTCCACCCCTACACTCTGAAAACTCAAATTGGCCCCAGATTAGGTGATGACCGCAAACACAGATTACAAGTCAAGACAGAAAATTAAAATTGTCTCCACTGGACCGATAAGCAACATCATGGTAGAAATATTGAAGTGGCCAAGGGTTTTGTCTTGCTGCAGTCAAGAACTCAAATATGTTGAGAGAAAGGATGATACTTTAAGGGACATGATATGACTGATTCACGTCACAATATGTTCAATGACCTCATATGCATGCAAAAGGTTTAATAAGTGTATTTGAATTATGGGGTTGGTGAGGGATATTGAAAGTACCATGAACTGTTACAAGGGAAAAAAGGTGTGCATTAGAAGAGTTATAGGCAGAGTACTCTTTCGAAGAAAGAATTGTGAAACTTCAACTCATTATTTAGGACATATTCTCTGGAGAGGTAGTTCCTGGGAAAGGATATTATGCTAGATAAAGTATAGTGTTTGCCAAAAATAGGAAAGCTCCCAACTAGATAGGTTGACATAGTGGCTACAACAATGGGGCCCAGCATCATCATCATTTTGAGGATGGTGGAAGACCAGGCACTGTTTTGTTCTGTGAGTCAGAATTAATTATATGACACTTAACTCAGACAGCAAGAGCGATGATAGAGTATTCATATATAGACATGCCTCTAGTTGAGATTGACTAGTAGTAATGGTGTTTTAAAGCTTTAGAAACAGTCATATTTAAAGACAGCACACTTTACTCAATTTTGTCTACAGGAATGAGGTTTAGGTTAAACACCCTATTTAGAAGTACATACTGAAGATTTATCTAGCAGCAATAAACAGTAACTCAGATAGCTCAGTTGGCTTATATTTAGGCAGTCAAAATTATAAAATTTTCAGCACAATTAAAAACAAATATCATTTTAATATGTGTAGTCGCGTAAAACCTAGTGAACATCAGAAACTGTATAAGGTGGAAATCTTTCAGAGAAGGAAAACTGAAATACTCCATTACAAAGGGAATAGGACAGTGATAAGAATGTAATCTGTCAAGGGCAAAATACTTGCTAGGCCTGGAAAGGAAGGTAGTACAGTTGAGTTCTGACTCTCAAAGTTTTCACTGTATCTATCTTATGACTAAGATTTCATAAATAGTTAAAGTTGTAGGATATTAAATGAAATTAAAAAGATGGATACATTATTAAATGTTATAAAATGTAAAGCGTGTGCATCTTAATCTCCATTAGCATAGCACAGTGACATTCAGTTCAAGATTTTAAACAGTTAGAAATCAATGGGCTTAAACTTATATGAAGTTAAAAAATATTACTTTTTATATTTACAACATAAAAATTCCCTTCAAAAATATCAACAACTTGCCTATTTTTGTAACATGCATCTTGTGCAATTCCATGTTTGAAGTTCATCTCTTTATATCAGGTAAGCTGTTGAATACCCATTGCAACAGAGTCCATCTTGACTCAAAGCAATCTTATTTATAGGATTTCCAAGGTTGTCTACGTTTATGGGAGCATTGAGCCCCAACTTGCCTCATGGACAGCAGCTGCGTGTTTGAACTGACAGTCTTGAGGTTAGCAGTCCAGCACTTACCTTACTGCACTCAAACTGCTACTCTGAGTTGTTGACTAGTATACTCACAACTGACAAGAGTTGATGAATTTCTTCATAAATGAAGTTGTGTACAGATAAAAAAGACTGAAATGCAGATAAATATTTTATTTAAGTAAAGCACAGAAAAACACAGCAATATTTTATTATGGGGTATTTCCTGCAAAAGTTTAGCCTTTTATTGTTCTGGCAAATCAAGTCATGTTATAATGATGTAGGTCTAAAGTTACTAAGGAATGGAAACTTGTATTTTGATACTAAATGGTTTAAGTATAATACCCATATTTTATTTTGAGTGTTATTTTTAACATGCTCTGTATTATGGCTTTTTTTCTCCTCGTCTAAAAAACAAATTAGCCATGAGTTGTAATTATGCCTCTAAGGTAATTAATGTAAACATAATTTCTGAAAGAATCTCAGAGTCATGCCAGAAAAAGTAAAATATGACAAAATAACAAGGGAAGTAGCTCGTAGGGTGGTTCTATAGTTTGACCCTTTGTCCTTCCTTCAAAAGCCAAGGCTATCTAGAGTATTCAAATAGCTTTACTTTTCTCTTCAAAAACAGTTTTCCAAAGATGAGCTGAAGATACCTATATCTTTAAAATGAATCCTTAATGCTTAAAAATAAACCAATCCAAATCTAATGATATGGCTGATTCTGACTCCTGACAGCACCAGGGGACAGAGTAGAAGTGCCATGGAGGATTTCTCAAGCTGTAATCTTTAAGAGAGTTGAATGCTCATGGGACAGCGGGTGGGTTGGAACTTCAGCACGGTGCTTTTCTTAATATTTATATCTATAGAAATGACACTTCTATGGTTATGAAGAAACGTAGTCACTGGTAAGTGTAAGTATTATGAAATTTTGTTCAATACAGCAAATATATTGGGGATTTAGAGTAAACTTGCCTTTTTTTATCTTCTTTTTTGTTTCAAATATTATTTTTTGTATTTTGGGGGGGCAGCACTGCCCTCTGGTGGTGGGAGTAGGAGGCCCAGCCTTTGTTCCTGGAGAGATGTTGCTGGAATTGAACCTCCATCCCAGTGGGCCGCAGTCTCGTGCACAACCATGACGCCACCAGGGCTCAGCCCTTTCAAATATTCTTTAACGAGGGAAAAGTTGATCCTGATGCACTTTTCCAAATATAATATACCTTGTGCATATGTCAAATAGTCAAACTTTTTCAGTCTTTCTTTGGAGCCCTGGTAGCATAGTAGGTATGCGCTGGACAGGTTTCCAGCAGGTCAGTAGTTCAATTTCACCACTCTGCTCTTTGGGTGTCGGCTTCTGTAAAGATTTGTAGCCCAGAAACCGAAAGGAGCAATTCCATTCTGTCCTACAGGATTCTTAGGGGTCAGAATTGAGTCAAGGGCAGTGGATCTTGGCTTTAAAGTTTTTCTGTGAGCCATTAAGGGAAACTGACATAAAATTTATTTGAACTTTAAATACTGTATGTTTAGCACCCCAAGCAAGCGTGAAAAGCATAGACATTCATATACATTCACTAACTATATAAATATTACTGAATTATTATTAGACAAATATTTACTAAATACCACCAGTTCTTTTTTGGTACAGTGAAAAAGAGGGAGGGCCTCACAAAGATATATTGACACAGTTGTTACAACAATGAGATCAAATCTAAGAACAACTGTGAGTGGGCCCAGGACCAGGCAGTGAGTCACCCTGTGGCTCATAAATTCACTCGGTTGGAACAGATTCGACGGCACGTAAAAAAAAAGAGAAAAGCACAACAACAATCCTGTAGATTTTACTTAGTTTAATTGGCATTAAAAACTTCCTGGAACACTATCAATATCATGTACAAGTAAAACTTTGCTGAAGATAATGTGAAAATGTTGCAGAAGTACATTGACAGTGAACTGCTATAAATTTGTGCTAGATTCAGAAAAGGGCATGTAAAGAGGGCTACCGCTGTCGATTGCTGATGTCATATTCATCTTTGCTCAAAGAGTCGAGGCTACCAGAATGAAGTCTACTTCTGTTTTATTGATTATGCAAAGGCATTCAACTGTGTAAATCACAACAAATTATATATACCATTGAGAAGATTAAGAATTTCACAGCACCTCATTATGCATGCAAAACAGATACATGAACAAAGAGAGAGTTGTCTGCACAGAGCAAGGGAATAGAGTGGTTTCAATCAAGAAAGGAATGAATCAGATATATTCTTGCACCATATGGTTTATATTTATGTTGGACAAATAATCTGAGAAGATGGGCGATATGAAAAAGAACTGAGCATTTGGATCGGGGCAAAGCACATTAACAGCCTAAGATATGTAGAGTAAATCTTGCTTGCTGAAAGTAGGCGGCCTTGAAGCAATAGCTGATGAAGATTAAGAATTGAAACTTTGGAATGGATTGCAACTCGTTGTACAGAAACTCCAAATCCTCACAACTCAGCCAATTGACAACATCAGGATGAACAGAGTCATGATTGAAATTGCCAAGAATTTTATTTTACTTGTACCCACAATCGATGATCATTGTGTTATGATGGAGTCTCCATTTTTAGTAAAATGCATGATGCTTATACAAACATATAGAAAGAAGTTTGTATCAAGGAAGTGACTCACACAGTGTTTGAAGTGGGTAAGTCTGTCTGGTTCTAGTCTGTAAAATGTTCAGCTGGAGGGTTTTTCTGTATCATATTACGGCAAGTGCTGATGAACCTGAAGAGAGTGGGGCAAGCTCAGAAGTAGGAAGATCACAGACTAGTTGAGGCAGAGGCAGGTGAGGCTCAAGGCTGCCTAGTCAAATGAAGCCAAGGCCAACAGCTATCATGATAGTTTGCTGATAGCTCTCAGGAGCAGCAATCAATATAGTGGACAATTGGCACGTGTGGCAGTCCTGTACCAGGTGCCAATTTCATTGAGTGTAGGGTGGAGTCAAGCCTGTCAATCTGGAGATAACCGATGAGACTTCTGTGTGGATATGGCTTTCTCTGAGAATTCTGGGAATTCTCTTGATATTTCCCCTGTGGAAATGAGAGGCTATTGACTCAGTCTCTTGGAGATGCTCTACTGACAGTACAAGATGGCAGCATGCTGATAGATCCTGAGTCCTGGAGGAGCTGGAGGAAAAGTCATATAAACTTACCCTGATGGAACCCGACCTCTGGGTGGAGAATTCTGCCAGTGCTGAGATGCTTGGGAGGCCAGAGGGAGACAGACCCCTGCCAGCACTGGGATGCTTCTACAGCCACTGGATACACAAGACTGTGTACCCACTGGCCTGTTATTGTGCTAGAATCATTGCATGTACTTCGTGAGTCTGAAGAGGACTACTGGATTGGTGTTAGACATATGGGCTAATATCGGACTTATGACCTTGGACTGGACTGGGTTGGGATCCTTTCTCAATGTTCCATTCCTTTTGTATATAAACCTCTCCCTTATATCCATATGTGTGTTTATGAATTTGTTTCTTTAGTTTAGCTGAGCTAACACAGCATAAGTCCCCAAAGTGGAAGGTTGATAAGAGAAATGCAAGATCCTTGCAGGAATAACCAAACCTTCTCATAGTCTTCTGAAAAATAGTTTGGGTCACACTGCGAAGGACTCTTCCTTTCAATTGCATGAGGACTGTGAGATGCGTATGGAGGTTGCACCCCTCCTCTCCTTTGACAGCTGCTTTTCTGCATTCAGTAGAACCACCCATAGAAGTGCCTACCTATCATAAAGAAGACCTCAGCCAAATGACTGAGAATCTTGGGTAGCAATGTTGACACAAAACTTAAATATTATAGTTCACCTCTTGTCAACTTTGCATCTGTACACATCTCCTCAAGCCTAGTCTAATCGCAAAAGGAAAACTGCAATGAAGTCATAATTGCACCTAACATCATACAACACTCATACAGCCCAAAATGCACTTTTTCATTTACATTTCATATTTTCTAGATCAATGAGACAAAAATATTTTATTTGCACACACTAAGAGGAAATATTCATAACAACTGTGGTCCTCATTTCTGCAACGGATCATGTGCCTGTACCTGGTACTTAAAACCACTTTCTCTCACTCCCCATTCCACTGTCTCCTTGGCCTTAGCAACTGTCAGGGTTATTTACTTGGTGGTGCTACCCAAGCCTTCATTCCTGAAGGGTCTGCACCATGTCAAAATTGGACTGCTGTAGTTTAGCATTGATTTTAATCACAGGGCATGACAGTATTAAAGACAGCCTAAGCAATCCTCTGGATTCCAGACACATTATTTCTTGCCTTCATTTTGCTATGCCTATCCAATTTACCTATGGTAATTAAGATTAGCCACAGAACCCTATACAGTAACACTCCTGAGTGCAGCAGTAAGAAAACCAAAAGACCTGTTGCATTGGGCAAATCTGCACAAGGCTTCTTAAAATGAAGAGTATTTCTTGCAAAACAAAATATAAGTCTTTTGAAAATATATAAACATATTGTCAAAGTATATGTAGCCAGTAGGCTATTTACAATGATGATTTTAAAAAATAATTGATATTATTTTTATTAGATAATTTTAGATGGCTTTAAGAGTTCCAGGGATGTAGTGGATTTAGCATTGAGCTCAAATCCTAAGGTCAGCAGTTTGATCCTTCTGTTTGTCCCTGAGGAAGAAAGATGAAACTATCTACTCCCACAAAGATTTAAAATCTCAGAACCTCCAAGTACCAGTTCTACCCTGTACAGTAATTCTTGTTAGGTACTGTTAAGGCACTTCCAACCTAGAGTAATGGCACATAAAACTGAACAAAATACTCCCTGCCCTGTGCCATTTTCACATGTGCTCTCATGTTTGAGTCTACTGTGGCAGCCACTATGTCAGTCCAGCTCAGCAAGGGCCTATCTACCTTTTGCTGCTCCTCCACTTTACCAAGCCTCATGTCCTTCCTCAGGATCTTTCCTGATTACATGTCCAAAGTATGTCAGATGCTGTTTGGCCATTCTTTCTTCTAAGGGACATTTTGGTTGTACTTCTGTCACGGAGGATCTGTTTGCCCTTTTGGAAGTCCATGGAATTTTGATATTCACCAACATCACGATTCAAATGCAATTTTCCTATCTCGATGTCCAACTCTCAAATGTTTTATGATTCAATTAAGAAGATCCTGACTTGAGATGCTTAGCCTGGTTGTCAAAAAAACAGCCCTGATTTTCAATAACTAAAGAGATCCTGTAGAGCATTATCTAATGTAATGCAACGTTTGATCTCTTCATGGATGCTTCCATGAGCATTGATTGTGGATCTAAGCAAGACAAAACCCTTGATACCTTCAATCTTCTCTCCATGTATTATGTACCTGTTGGTCTAGTTGTGAATATTTTATATGTATATGTAGATATATACACATACATATATATGGTGTGTGTATGAGTGTGTGAGAGAGAGACAGAGACAGAGAGAGACAGAGTGAACCAGAAGGCAGGGAGTTAATCTATACTGAGGGCTGAAATCCTAAATGGTCCTCAGCCAGTGCTTTAAGTCCTCACTTTGAACAAACAAGGTTTGTCCTTTGCACATCTCAGGTTGTTAATAAATCTTCCTTCAATTGTGACACCTCATTCTTCTTCAAGCAATACAGAGTCTCTGATTCTTTGCTTAGCATTCAGATTGAAAAACATGGTGAGAATACAACCTTGTCCCACATCTTTCCTGATTTTCAGTCATGTGATAGTTCCTTGTTCTGTTCACATGGCTTTCTCTAGATCCAAGTACAGTTGCCACAAGAGCACAATGAAATATTCTGGAATTCTGATTCTTTTCTAAGCATTGTGACCTATGGTGTGGACTGCTGTGACATACCCAGTAAAGCACAAAGAAACACCTCTCTGGTATTTTCAGCTTTTAGCCGAGTTTCATCTGACAGCAGTGATGATATTCATGGTTCCAAGTCTTCTAGCAGTTTCCTGTCAATGCATGACGACCACTGTTGTTGGGTGAGTTTCATTAAAATTTTACTTGCAGGTAATTTAAAACATATTGAAATTATAATTGGGTGACCATTCTCTGGAATGGATACCAATGTATGGATCTCTTTCAATCAGTTGGCCAGCTTGCTGTCTTTCCAATTTCTTGGCACAGACAAGAGAGTTCTTCCAGTGCTTCTTCACCTTGTTGAAACATTTCAATTGACATTTTATTAATTTCTTGAGCATTTTTTTGCTGTGACTAGTGCATTCATGCAGCTGGAACTTCTTCCTCCTGCATCATTGTTCTTGCTTATATGCTACCTCCTGAAATGGTGGAGTGTTGACTAATTACTTTTGATACAGTCACTCAGTGTATTCTTCCTATCTTCTATTGATACTTTCTGCTTCATTCAATATTTTGCCCAAAGAATTTTTCAGTACTGTAACTTGCCAATTGGGTTTTTCTTTAGTTCTTTCTATTTAAGATATGCTGAGTGTGCTATTCCCTCTTGACTTCTCACCCTAGGCCTTGCATATTTCAAAGTCTTCACAGAAGACTTTATCTTCTTGAGCTACCCTTCGAAATGTTCTGTTCAACTCTTTGACCTTATAATTTCTTCCATTTGCCTTAGCTGCTCCATGATTAAGAGCAAAATTCAGGCTCTAATGACATGCACTTTGATCTTTTCTTTCCTTCCTTTAATTTTAATGGCCTTTTGCTTTCTTCATGTACGATCCTCTTATGTCATTTCATAATTCATCAGATCTTCTGCTATTAGTGTTCGTGCATCAAATCTGTTCTTGGGATCTCAAGAAATATCCTGTAGGCCTACTGTATGTCAGAATCAATTTCTTTGCAATGTTTTTTCATTTCTTCTTCTTCTGCTTTTGTTGCTATTGTTGTCATTGCTAGATAATATAACAGCATCCATAGTCCGTGAAGAAAAGAATTTAGAAGATAAAGTAGTACCATTTGCTTTTAACATATGTGGCTTAGTTTATCACGAAGAATAGCTTTCACATTAGTCTTTTGCTAGTTTATCTTTAGTTCCTCTCAAGTTTCATATACAATTAAAAAACAATATCATTTCCTGAGATTTGTCTTATAGAATTACGCTACATGTTTCCTTTTCTCTTATCATTTTAAATAACCAGGCATTCTTGGACATATATAACAAAGCAAACAAATCTCAAACAAAGACATAAAAAGTGAGAATATTTTCATTGACATCTTGGACTCTGCTAAGAATAATTGTCAATGAATGGCCTCTTCCTTCTAATTCATGTATTCATGTTTCTGAATATGGCAGGGAAACTCAGTTCCTAAGTTCCTGTTTCTATGCATGTTTACACAACTAAACAATAGTGAATAAAATTAGAAAGGCTTTGGAAGGTGCTAAGCTGAAAGCTTTCACAAATCTGGGAAGGAAACTAATACAAAAAATTAAAAAGCAAAACAAACAAGAAAATCAAGCACGTTTGGGTGTCACGGACCATTTTCAAAGCTTTTAGTAAAGCAAGAAAGCAGCAGCAACAACAAAGCAATCAACTTAACCACTACCTCTTTCCAATCCACATCCATGTCTTCTCTTTTTTAGAAAAGAAAACAGGGGCTGAGCCCCGGTGGCGTAAGTGGTTGAGTGCAGAACTGCAGCCCGCGGGGTTGGTGGTTCAAATCCAGTGGCGGCTGGGTAGTGCCCACGACCACCAGAGGCAGTGATGCCCACAAAAAAACAAAAAAACAAAACTTGAAGCGACACTTAATAACTAAGATCAATGGTTCTTGTTGCATAAGATGATAACTTACTTTCAAGATTTAATTGAACTTCTCTTTGTTTTTGAATCCAGTAAGTACTTATCTGTCAAACAGGGCGCCCCTTATCTGTTCCCAAAGGTAGTAGCTACATGCTGGTAATCATCAGGTGGGCTGCTCAAGCCTATGAGAGGAATCTTGAGACTATAAGTGAATCTGGTGCTAACCACTTAAAGAAAATGAGGGGGGACATTTTAAAAAATGAGTATGATGATCAGCACCAAATGTTTACTAAGCACCAACTCACTGCAAGACACCTGGTGGAGGTTAGGAAGGTAGAGAGGGGCTTTGAATATGGAGTGGTTAAGTCTAAATACTAGATAAATTCTTAACAATTCCTTTGCACTTTCTACTGTTATACAAATTATTTATATTTAAATATTCATTGCTAGAAAGAATGAAAGTTTTTTTTGGGGGGAGGGGGCGTCCATATTCAAGATTGTGGCACTGCTATATTTTGCTCCAGCACTTTTTTCAGATGACTGGACAGTTGAGGTTTTCATTAAATTTCATAGGCACAACTAATGTTGCAACTGATGTCTTTTCTTCCTCACAGGTCTTGGATGAATAGAACTTGCTATCAATTTTCTTTTTCTTATTTAACGATTACAGGATCATGTTGTCAGTGAGGTTTTTTGTTTTTGTTTTTGTTTGGGGAGACGACATTGCCTGCCCTCTGGTGGTGGGAGTAGGAGGCCCAGTCTTGCTGCTGGATTTGAACCTCCAACCCAGTGGACCGCAGTCCCTGCCACAACCACTATGTCACCGGGACTCAGCCCCAGGAGGTTTGTTCTTTATGACTGTCTTCTATGTACATCTTCAGGATCCCTGGTGTTTTCGTGGGCTGCACGCTGGCCTGCTAACCACAATGCAAGCAGCTCACTCAGGATGCACTTTGAGGGATCATGATGAAGCTGTCTGCCCCCTTCACGCAAAAAAGAAAGGTCCACAGAAAGAGAGAAAGAAAAAGCAAATGTAACAAAGCATTTTTTAAAATGGTGATTTTTACATGGCATTCACATTCAAGAAAATGATATTGTGGTGAGGATTACACAACTTTTCAAACCACTGAATTGTATGATATATAGATTATCTACAATAAAGCTGTGAATAAAAAATGGTATAAAATATGTTGGTGTTCAGCAGTGTATCAATCTTTTAATATATCTATAGTTCTGATATTTCTAAAAAGAAGTTTTGGGAAAAATTCAATCAAATTTATCTCTGTTAATGCAGAGGAGAAAATGAAGGATTCTAAAAATCTTTTCTAGTTAACTTGACCTTAGTTTTTAAAATTCTCTTTTCTCTAGGAGAAAATAAAATTGCAGTCTCAGACACTCTATACAGAGTCTCTATAAGTCAGAACAGACTAAGTGGTCATAGTATTTGGAATCAATTATTGAGTTATTATTTATAGTTCTTTTTCTACATAATCAACAGATGATATTTTATCATTTTCTAACTTCCCACATCTCACATAGGAAATCTGAAATTCATCTGAATTTTTCCCTTAATGATATTTTTTAATGCCTAGAAACTTGTAAATTCTTCTTTATCTCAAGTTCAAGACTTTTACCCCTAGATTTCTTCACCAATGCAACTTAGAACTTTCAATTATTGTAATTTGCTCATTTGAGTGACTTACCTTGTATAATTTTAATCACTCGTCTAGTTATTTAATCTTTCCCACTCATTAATCTGAAACGTATGCCTAATTGTAGAGTAGGAAGAAAGGATGAAGTCAAAGAGCTGAATAGAAACTTTCAAAGGGCAATTGAGAAGATGAAGCCAAATAGCATGAAATGAACAAAGACCTAGAATTAGAAAACCAGAAGGAAAAAAAAAAAACATGCTCTTCACAGCTTCAAGGGGAAAAAAATTTTAAGAAAAAATGCCATTCTCAAATGGCAATCTTGAATGATTCTATGGGGAAAATATTGAGTAATGCATAAAGCATCAAAAGTAAATGGGAATAAGACACAAAATCACTGTACCCCAAAGAGCTAGTTGACATTCCACATTTCAGGAGGTAGCACATGAGAAAGAACCATTGGTGCTGCACTGAGTGTGTTATCCATCAACAAGGCACCAGAAGCTGATGGAATATCAATTGAAATGTTTGAACAAACTGACAAAGCAGTGAGAGTTCTCCAGCTATGGCAGGAAGTTGGGAAGATTGGCAGAAATCACCATCTGTGCCCATTCTAAAGAACGGTGACCCAACAGAATGCTCAAACCATGGAACAAAGTCATTGATGTCCCATATAGCTGAAATTTTCTGAAGCCAATCCCACAACCTTTGCCACAGAACACTGGCAAGCAATTGCCAGAGGATCAGGCCAGCTTCAAAAGACATGGAACGAGGGATATTATTGTTGGTGTCAAATGGAACTTGGCTGAAAGCACAGAATATCATAAAGAGGCTACTGGATTTTTATTTACTATGTCAGGACTATATGGACCATACTAAACTAGATGACCTTGAGAAGAATGGGAGTATTTACATATGTACATGCCTATGTTCATACCTCTATAAATGTCTTTTGCCTCCTAGTTCTTTCTTCTATTTCCTTTAACTTTCCTCCTGCCTCACTATCATGTTCGAGCTTCATTCAGCTATCTCTGTACTTCCTCTTGGCTACTTTGCACTTGATCTACACCCCCCACCCCAATATTCTATGCCCTCTTCACCATTTAATTTAGATGGGTTATTGTTCCTTCATCCCTGGGTTTACTGGTTCGTCCCTACCTTCCCGCATCTCCTCCTCTCTCTTGTTCCCCAAGAACTGTCAGTCTCCTTGTTTTCTCCTAGTGATTATTTAGCTTATCTTATATAGAAGAAGAAAGAAAACAATAGTCTATGAATAGTTTCAAATCTGTCTGCTGACCTTTATGAATGTTTTCTGGTCAGGTCTGATGCAATGTCAAGCCTGCTCCCCTGTGTGAAATCTATTTTCAGAATTCCTCCAGGACTTTGTTGCTTTGGTTCCCTTGCTGCTCTATTGTGCTTCCTTTCTGTTAAACCTGGATGTGTGTGTGTGTGTGTGTGTGTGCCACACTGAGCAAAATTCCCTCACTATGTCTCTGGTGCTGTCCCCCTTTAGCCCTGCTCTGCAAATTCTTGATGGATGTGTTATATTTCATATTCACTCTGGGAAGTCTGGTCTTTTTATTTTTATGGTCACTCACTAAATTCTACATCAGTGGCATATTACTTTTCGTCTAAAATGGTATTCCTTCAAATAGTTTAAGATAAGTTGTTTTCTACATTTATAAGATAACATTATTATAAAACAGCTTGCTCGTAAGTATTGTCAATTACTTCTAAGGATAATGCATTTTGTACCTAAATTGTACTTCTTTTTTACACCTATTGGCTATCAAATTAAGGAGGATAAAGGCATTGTGGTGGTCACCAATCTGATAGCCAATGAAGCCTTTGTGTGGGCATGGTTTTCTCCTGAGAATTCTGGGAAGTCTTGTGGTATTTCCCAATTGGAGGAGTGAGACTTAACTCAGTTTCTTGGAGTCGGTCTACTGACAAGACAACATGGCAGCATGGTATAGACCCTGAGTCCTGGAGGAGCGGGAGGAGAAGTCAAATGGTCTTACCCTGATGAGACCAAATCTCTGGGGCGAGAGAAGTCATGTGGAGGCTCCTACCAGTGCTTAGATGCTTGGGAGGCCATGAAGAAATGCTAATCAATGGTGAGATACTTCTACTGCAATTGGGCCCTGAGCCCTGGAAAATAGGAGCCATGGGGAGAACACTTCCACTACCCAGATGCTTCAACTGCTTCTACTGACGCTGGACACACAAGGCTATACCCATTGCCCTGTGATTGTCTTGGTATTATTATACATGCTCTGTGAGTCAGAAGGAGACTTTATAGACTGGTATCAGACATATGGGCTAATATCGGACTTATGACCTTGGACTGGACTGGGTTGGGATGCTTTCTCAATGTTCCATGCCTCTTGCAAATAATCTCTCCCTTATACACATGTGTGTTTATGAATTTGTTTCTCTAGTCTACCTGGACTAACACAGATATCAACATAGAAAATATATTTGATTGATAACAATAATATAATACAGTGAATTATAATCTTAAATTCATTTTGTAGCATTGTTTCCTCTTACAAAATTAATTTCAAATATTATGTAAGATTTAAAAAACATTTTGACACGTTATTATGCACTTTTACCTGGAAGTAGTCTTTTTATTTTATAGTGCTTCTGAGATATGTCATTAATGTTATTCATAAGTTAGACCATACATACAGTTCATGGAACATATTAGCTTACAGGGTGATTATAATTGAAAGTAGATTATTATCCTGCATGTCAAATTTCTTTGCATTTTCCACACACCTTAGACTTGACTGATTGATAGTTTGCAATGACATTTAGATACTTCTATATATAATAAAGAAAAGAAATAGAACCTTAATGAAATTACCTCCAATGAGTAGGTTATATGACTCTTTGAAAATTCATAATCACTGGAGGATAAAATAGACTTTCTGTTCAAGTTTAAACTTAGAGTGTGATCAACTCATTAGTTCTCAGTTCATCAAGACTTCATATGAAATTAGAATCCCTCACTTTTTATTCTATTTAGAGCAGGAAAGTCACTATGCTTTATTGACTTTTAATTCAATACTCCCACCAATTTTTAATTGAATGTGTAATGACCCCTATTTTAGAGCCACGATTCACCTTAATTATATTTGTCTTAAATTGTTTTATTAGGAGAAGATGACAACTGCAGAGATAAGCAAAATTTCTGCCCAGTGTCTTTTTAAATACAAGATGCTCTGTAATTGCACAGATTACTTGATTACTGAAACACAACGATGAAGTAACTGCTGCAATTACCTTTACAGCCTTTGAAGGTTTCAGAACTGGGTTTTCTCTTCTACCTTGTTTTGACTGGAAGGAACTAATTTGCCACCACTCTCTCGGCTGATTTTCCTTTCCTATGTGAAAATATGTTTGAGAGATGTTGGAAATCCACACAGACAATTGGACAACAGGACTGAAATGGTTAACACAGCTACTCGAAAAGAATGATATGAAAAAATATCTGTTTCTCATCAGAAATTTCTTAAACATTATCCAGAAGCTATGCACAAAATAACATATGTGAAGTATCAAATGTATTTTTTTAATTTTTAGGGTTTCTTCCTCTCCCCCCACCCCCCAAATCAGTAATTCTTTATAGGGCCTGCTATATGAAGAAAACAGGTTACTATGCATGTTTATAAGCAAAGAGTTGATTTTCTCCTCTGATGATTATGAGTGTTCAGTGAGTCATATAACCTACTCATTGGAGGTCCTTTTATTAGTTTCTATATCTTTTCATAATTGCTGAATTATTTAAATGTCATTGCAGACAAATAATCAGTTAAACTTTATTAAATGCCTAATTAGGTGTGTGAAGAATGCAAGATAATTTGACATCGCTCTTTCTTTCTAGAAACACAATATAGTAATCGACTAAAATTATTATCACTCTTTTTTGTAAGTTCACATGTGCCATATACTGTATTATCTAACTTAAATCTGAATCATTCCTATGAAACAGGTGTTATTAGTTCTACTCCATGGTTGACAAAATGGAGACCAAAAAGACCTGTCAAAATTTATACGGCATAAAGTTTTCAGAGCTGGAATGTGAATGCATAATGATAAAATTCCACACCCCACTTCAAAATGCTAGGGTATCCAAAGCTTTAGTTCTTAAACTTGATTATGTAATACAATTCAAAATGACATTGAGATGCCTTCTAATCATACACTACAGAGAACAATGCTTTTTTGAATGTAATATGTTAATAAAGCAGGAAAAGTGTGTCTGGGTTGCCTCCTTTTGCTGTATATATTTTTAATCGATATGCTAAATAATAATCTGAGAATCTGGGATACATAAAGAAGATTGTGGCATAGGAACAGGAATAATACGGCAGAAAGTGGCTCAAAGTGGGCCATAGGTGGCCTTCTCTTGTTTCCCTGATGTCTTGATGTAGGGATCAGACGTGGTCCCCTCCTCCAGGGTCTTCTACCTGAAATCCACGTTCATTGAAGATAGCAAAGGGCCCATTGAATTAAGTAGATTCAGTGCTGGGATCCACATAATTGAACTACTAGTGAGATGTCCTAGTGATCACTTTAAATATGATAAAAGAATAAAAGGGATTTATTATGTCATATAGCTGATACTTAAATAAGAACAATTGAAGAAGTACACAAACCAGAATATGAGTTTTAAGATATTAATGAAAGTATATCAAATAGTATCTGACAAAGTTAAACTGTTATTTAAGATATTTCCATTTCTTTTTTGTTGTTGCTGTTCTAGAATTCCTATTCTTTAAAGTAATAGCCACAGTTTGTTAAGACAGACACACTTGAAT
Organism: Nesogale talazaci; assembly: GCA_004026705.1. Taxonomy (NCBI): domain Eukaryota; kingdom Metazoa; phylum Chordata; class Mammalia; order Afrosoricida; family Tenrecidae; genus Nesogale; species Nesogale talazaci. The sequence goes on along the minus strand of PVJH01002067.1, from coordinate 115,551 downwards.
TCATTTTCACAGTCAGTGAAACACAAGTGGACATCTTTCTGATATTCTCTGCTTTTAGTAAACCTCCATGTGATATCAGCAATGACATCCCTTCTTCTGTCCCATTCTTTTAATTTTCCCAACAGTTTTATTGGTACTTAATTTACATATCATATAATTAATCCGTTCAAATATTTCATGGGGAATTACACATCACCACCAAATCCACCCAAGAGCAGACCTTCCTTCCAAGATTGAATCACCTCTAAAATGCTGTCCAATCACAATCAGCTCCAGTGCTGCAGACCCCACCATTTATGTCCCAAACCCCTTTCCTTCCCTTACCCCATTGCTCACTCTGGCATCCCCAGCAACACCCTGTATCAGCCATCACCATTATGCATCCACTCCTCCGGTGCTCCACAGTTGGAAAATGCTACAGAAAACAATGAAAAACAAATGTCACTAAGTTGGTAAGGATAAGATGCCCTCAGTATAAAGACATATAAATAATGGCATCCTCATTTGCAACCATCTTCCCTTCTTTCTGAGCATTACTGGCTATGAGCATTACTGGCTATGTGATTTACCCATAACCATCTTTTCATTGTAGGAGTAGGATTCCATTCCTATGGAGCGAGACCCATTTGATAAATAATAATAATTTTTGATATATTAGACACAGTTGACTTCTTTTCTCTGAACATATTATGTTCACCTTTGAAAACCCCCTTTCTGCTTTTGCTGAATATAAAGTAATTGTTCTGGAAATACTTTAGGAGCACTTGATGATCTACTTTGGAGAATTCATTTGAGCAGTGAAAACTTTATAATTTGTGGTACAACATTGTCTGAGGTATTGGAAGATGGACCCCCAGGGTGGCAGGCACTCTCAAAAGGGGATGAGCTATCTCCATAAAGTAAAGCTGACCTTAGTGATGAGAGTGAAGCAAAGCCTTCGGAATCTTTAATTGCTCATGTGGTGTGACTCAGAATGAGGAAAAGCTGTTGAAAACCCCACTAGGAATTAGAATGTGGAATGTATGAAGTATTGATATGTGAACATTTAATTTAAAAATTTTCATATATGTCTTAGTATATGAAAAGTATTATATAAAAATATTCAGTGCCTAATGGTTGATATCCTTGGTATTAGGGGACTGAACTGAATTGGCAATGGTTATTTTAAATCAAGCAATCACATAGTCTATTATGCTGGGAATGAAAAATTGAAAGGATCATTTCAAAATCTACCCTGAAGTATAATGATTTCAGTGTTAGGATATTATCTATATACCTATAAGGAAGACTAGTTAATAAGATCATTTTTCAAATTTATGCACTCAAACATTAATGCCAAGGATGAAGAAATTAAATATTTTTAACCAGTATCAGTAGTCTGAAAGTTTTCAAGCTGGCCATCAAGATCATTGACAGTTATTAGTAATTGGACTGTGGAAGTTGGAAATGAAGCGTCTTTCTCCCTCATAGCTGCTGCTGGTTTTGCACTGTTGACTGTAAGGATCACAACCTGACAGGCGGCCACTACACCACCAGTGCTCATTGCAAATACCAGCTTTCAGCAACTTCAACTTTGATTAGACACCAGTGCTTCACTAGATCTCATGCACAGTAATGCAATTTAATTACCTATGTGGAACGAGATGATCCGTGTGCTAAATCTAGTCCGTCAGAACAAGGCCAGGGACCAGCTGAGAAGCGACTTTCAATTGCTAATGTGAGAGTCCACGTTGAAGCTGAAGAAAATTAGAGCAAGTCCATGAGAGGATAAGGTAAGATCCTGAATATAGCTCACCTGGAATACATCAAAAGTTGATTTGAGTATTAGACACCACTATGACCGCCTAATGATTTCTATTTCATTTCTGTGATTTGTAGATTTAGAAATTCAATAAACTTCAATAGAGTCAGCAAATGATGAACCCTGATGAGAAATTTTCTTTTGATCTCTTTTCTCCTGTCCTCTGTTTTTCTTTCAAGAGTTTATATTACTTCTCATTGGTGACAATAGTGAGTAGTGCTGGTTCTATTTCATGCAACTTTTTCCCCTCTGTGGCTCTCCTGGTGATCCTAATGTATTTACTTCTGTGTACAGTACTGTGCACAAGGTTTTAAAGCTCATGGGGCTGTCCCCAGTCATGAAAGATAATTGTGGTAAATGGCTTTGGTGCACAAAGATCTCAGGAAGGAGCAGTTTAGAAAACAAATGAATGTGGTCATTTGCTATCCAACAGATTAGCCACCTAGACAATGGACTACCTTAATCCTTGACCAAGGAGCCTTGATTCTTCCCCGCCCCCTCTTCCTTCTCAGAATGCTGGTTTGGGGTTTAAACTGCAAACTCGAGAGTACTAGAACTAATTTGGAATTTCATGATCATTTTGAGAAAAAGAATTTCCATGTATGCCTTTTCTTTTCCCTGAAAAACTTGTTTACTGTTGTGGTAGATGGTTGTGGAGAATTTGGTTTCTGTTTGTTCGCGTGGCAGACATTGGTCTGGTCTCTTGTTTAGACTTACCCACATTGGTGAAGGGCGCTACAGGAAACCTTAGCCCTTTTACCATCATTCCCAGGAACTGCGCCACACCACTTGACTTTTTCTAACTTTTTATATGCATATTATGGGTGAAATCATCAGAGTTTGCTAAAATTTGCAGTGCCTGGGTTTTCAAATTTTTTCAGACATACATACTGCATCTTAAGAGCTTGGCCATGCCCCTCCTCATACCATGGATGTTGGCATGTAATTGCCAAGACTTCTTTAGAAAGTGATTGGTCATCACCAGGCGGCGTGCTCCCACAGGATCCCAGGAAGAGGTCTCCTCATTTTAATATAGGTAAGCTTAACGGAAACCTTTGAAATTATGTAGCTCACTTGTATGTATGTTGTACTAGTTGAGAATGTTTTGTTGTAGTGAAGAAAAATTAAAGTGGTGACCTTACAAGCTTGTTCAATTGACTTCAGAGACCTGGCAGTGTATGATCCTTGACTAAGATGGCCTCCATAGTTCACCAACAAACGTGTATGACAATCTATCTTGAGGATGTCGGGGTTACTTTCAGAGCCTGCAAGAGGTTTCCTGCTCCTCCCAGCTCCCATCCCCAATTTCAGTGTTTCTAGTCTCAGCTGCAAGAATAAGCGGATTCTTGTGACTCTTCGATAGGCAGTCATTTGAAGAGTGCAAAGAGTCACTTATTTGATTGGTACGACAAAAGAAAAAATATTTATGAAAATATTTTTAATGATATAGTATTATTAAATTCGATATTTTTGAGGATTCGATAATATTCTGTTATAATTTTATGATATTTTTGCATTTACAAATTGATTTGAGATTGTGAAAGAGTGATGAAGTGATTTCTTTCGGGTGGGTTTTTGTGTTTAAAGCAACCTTGCAGTAAAAATCTTTCCAAGCAACTTGTTAAAGAATGACGGTGCTTTTGAAGTGAAATTAGATTTTCCAGAGATTTAGTACAAACAGTGGGCCTTAAAATGATCTATCTATCTATCATCTATCTATCTACCTATCCATTAGCAAACTTTTATTTAGGTATAGATATTTATGGAATCTTGAAAGCTAAATTTAACTTTGGAAAACTATGTAAAATTTTGAAAAAAACTTATTGTTTCAGCAGTCCTTATGCTCTGTCATATATATTTAGCTTCAAACTTTTTGAGTAATTTAGTGGTATCAATCTGAGTCTCTATTAAGGTCAAGTCTCTAACTTGACCTTCGTGTCTTTGCATTCTTGACAAAGGATATAAACACATATTCAGATCTACTATGTAGTGTCTTCATTTTTGCCATTTAAAGGTTTATGTGATGAGAAATATAACAGGATCAGTGTAAGACATTCATTTAAAATCAGTTTACTTTATATAGTCAAAATCTTGTTCTAACTGGCTAAAATTTATTAATTTAATTTTATGTTCAATAGCATAAAATAATCAATTGGGATTCTTGATTTTGAAATGGTAGCATATTTCTGTGTTTATTGATCTGAATGTTCACTTCATTCTTTGAGTAAACTAGCTTCCAGGACAAGGGTAGAAGAGATAATGGCAATAGATGTGCAAATGTGGTCTGCATACAATTGAAGTATGTATTCATTATAAGAGTTGTATGAGTCCCCAGTAAAATGATTTATTTAAAAAAATTAAAGGAATAGAAGAGATAAACTCAGTCACCTGGTTTTGAAAAAACTGATACTCGATACCATTTCTTAGTAAAATACTATATACTGAAGACAATTAAAAACTTTGTGGAGGGTTAATTTTTTTCATATTATGATGTTTTACCTAATAGATTCATAATTACGGTGTTTTTGTTAGGTGCCTTCAAATTGGCTCTGATCCTAGTGACACTATCTGTGTACAACAGAACTAAACACCCTATGCTTCTTCTGCTCCACTCTCCGAGTCATTCCCACCTCAGAGTCATTGCTGCAGCTGCTGTGACAAGCCATCATGTTGAGGGCCTTAATCCTTTTTGCTGCCTCTCCACTTTGCCAAACACAAGGTCTGTGGTGGTCATGCTTTCATGATGTCAATTTCATGATTGGGATGTAGGGGGTGGAGTCCAGACTGTCAATCTGGAGATAGCCAATGAGTAGCCAATGAGGTCTCTGTGTGGGCATGGCTTTCTCCTGAGATTTCTGGGAAATCTCGCGATATTGGAGAAGAGAAACTTGACTCTCAGTCTCTAAGAGACGAACTACTGACTAGACAAGATGACAGCATGCTGACTGGTCCTGATTCTTGGACAATGGAGGAGCGGGAGGAGAAGCCACAAGGGCTTGCCCTGATGGAATCAGACCTCTGAGGCTAGAGAAGCCACAGAGAGACCCCCTGCCAGTTCGGAGATGCTTCCACTGCTAATTGATACTGCTGATGGACCCTGAACCCTGGAAATGAGGAACCATGGGGAGACCTCTGCCAGCCCCATGACTCCTCTACTGCTTATGGTTTATGAGTCAGAAGGAGACTTTATGGACTGGTATCAGACATATGGGCTAATATTGGACTTTTGATGTTGGACTGGACAGGGTTGGGATACTTTCTCAATATTCCATTCCTCTTGTATATAACCATTCCCTTATATCCATATGCATGTTTATGAATTTGTTTCTCCAGTCCACCCAGAGTCAATAATAAGGTCCTTCTACAATGATTCATCTCTCTTGATAACATGTCCAAAGTATGTAAGACAAAGTTTGGCCATCCTTGCCTCTAAGAAGCACTCTGGCCTTACTTCTTCCAAGACTGCCATTTAAAAAAACAGTCCACAGTACTTTTAATATTCTTCTACAGCACACAGTTTTAATGTATAACTTGTTTTCAGTCTTCTGATGTCATCTGTCATTATACATATTATATGCAAGTTTGTATAAAAAGGTCATTGAGGGCCTGAGCCCCAGTGGCGCAGTGGTTGTGCGCAGGACTGTGGCCCACTGGGATAGAGGTTCAATTCCAGCTCCACAGAGCAAAGGCTGGGTCTCCTACTCCCACCACCTGAGGGCAGTGATGCCCAAAAAACCAAAAAAAAAACCCCAAAAAACAAAAAAAATGAGGTCATTGATAGTCTTTATAGCAGGAATATTCATCCTCCTTTGTAACAGAAAAATAGTGATTAAATAGTTTGAGATCACTCAGTTAATTTTCACATATTCGGAGCCTTAGTTTTCCAAAGTGCACTCAAATCCCCAGCAGCACAGCAGCACACAAGCCACCTCAGTATGGCTGTAAAAGGTAGGTTTGTGCCAATATGGTGAAAGAAGATAGGCAGGTTTGTTGTGACAACATGGCCAATGAATACATGTAAGATCAATTGAAGGGCGAGGATAGAAATGGCTCAGAGACACAACCCCACTCCACCCACCCCGTACTGGTTCTCTTGTTCTTGGGTCTTTGCACCAGCTGGCTGCCTTGTTTGTCCTGTGCCTCGATCTCCAAGCTACACTGCCTGTGGAACACCTAATCCGTGGACTGTGTTGCTGTAAGTTGAGGTGCCTTCAAGTCCTGCTTCACCATGCACTTGGGTACTGTTGGACTCTGTCATCTGGTTGACTGTTGGGCACCTGCTTTGCCCTTTGCTGCTTGTGGCCAGAGAGCCTGAATTGCTCTACAGAGGACTACTCAGCAGCCCTCAAGACTCGAAGGACTGCCAGTGTACTAGACATCTCATGTAAGTGAGTTGCACCAAACCATTTGTATTGCTTTATATATTAGTTTACTGTTTATTTATGTTAGATATCTTTCTATCTATATAAATATATAGAGAGAATTATTAGTTCCCTGGTTTTGTTTCTCTAGAGATCCCTGTCTAACAGAATGGCAAACCAGCATTTCGAATGCAAGCAGGGTAACCCAAAGTGAACAGGTTTCAGCAGAGCTTCCAAATTATGCACAGACTCGGCTCTCTACTTCAGAGGAAGAAGTACCTGAAAACCACCTGCATGGCTTCAAAGCAATGTCAGATACTAGAAGTCTAAACAAAAGAAGCAGAACATTGTCTGACAAAGTGCTGCTTCTTTGAGCATTGATTATTGATCCAAGCAAGACAAAATCCTTGGCAATGTCAACCCCTTCTCCACTTATCGTGATGTTACCTGTTGATCTGGTTGTGAAGGTTTAAGTTTTTTTTAATGGTAAATTGCAAACCATCCTGAATGTATAATCCTGCTTCAAGCCCTGCTCATGTACAATAAGCAAGGTTATGTCATATGAAGAATTCTTCAATTTCATGGCTAGCTTTTGTGGTTGGTACATAATTTTAATAATAGTTACATTGCTTGACTTTATTTGAAGGTGAATACATATAATCATATCATAAATAGTATCATACTCTGATTGATTTTGCCATGTCTTTTTTAATAACGAATGCCTCACTATTCCTCTTGAATATGTTATTTGCAGCATAGCATCATAAGTCTTTCTGTGGCAGTCGTGTACTCTGTGTCAATTTCATGATTGGGAGTCTAGGGGTAGAGTCTAGCCTGTCAATCTGGAGATAGCCAATGAAGCCTCTGTGTGGGCGTAGCTTTCTCCTGAGATTTCTGGAAAGTCTTGTGGTATTTCCCAATTGGAGAAGAGAGACTCAGTCTCTTGGAGTCAGTCTACTAACAAGACAAGATGATGGCATGCAATTAGATCCTGAATGCTGGAACCTGGAAGAGCCAGAAGAGAAGCCACATGGGCTTTTCCTGATGCAACCAGACCTCTAAGGCTGGAGAAGCCACAGAGAGAACCCTGACAGCGCCGAGATGCTTCTACCACCAATGGATACTGCTGATGGACCCTGAGCCCTGGAAATGAGAAGCCATGGGGAGACCCCTCCCAGCACTGGACTACTTCTACTTCCGCTGGATATACAAGAGTCTGCACCCACTGACCTGTGACTTTGTGAGTCAGATGGAGACTTTATGGACTGACATCAGACATATGGGCTGATATCGGACTTATGACCTAGGACTACACTGGGTTGGGATGCTTTATCAATGCTCCATTCTTTATATATATATATATATATATATATATATATATATATATATATACTTTCCCCTTATATCCATATGCATGTTTATGAATTTGTTTCTTTAGTCTAACTGGACTGACACATTTTCTAATTCAAAATGACTAATTCCAATTCATTTCAGTTTGTTAATTCTTACGATATTGATTTTTATTCTTACCATTTAATTTTGACCACTTACAATTTTCATAGATTTATAAATTGGACATCCAATTTCCATGATGGGAGCTAACACAAAGCAGCGGACTCAGTGAGTTAGGGTGGAGTGCAGCCCCACTGATTAAGTCACAGAATTGATCCAATTGGTGGAAAGTGTCCTTGTACATGTGACCCACTCTGTGGGAAATCTTGTCCCTTTTGATGGATATGACTCCTCCATCAGGTTTGTAGACCTCCTTCCCTGTTGCTGGGCCATCCCTGGTACCATAAGTAGACTGCCAATCTTGGGTTTATTCAACCTTGCATCCAACATCCTTTGCTCTTTCTGATTCCTTGTACACACAGCCAGTAGTTATATGAATCTGAAGAATCCTGTAACTTAACATCTGATCATGGACTTAAAACATACTGGACTTATCTGCCTCTACAATTGTGTTTGTTATTTTTTGATGTACATTTCATATATATATATATATGTGTGTGTCTATATATATATAGACACACACATAATTCTTTGTTTCTCTAAAGAAGCCTAAAACAGGACAGATAAGTGATTATTTTATTTAGTCTCTAAGACAGTAGGTCTCAACTTTCCTAAGGCTGTGGCATTTTAATACAGTTCCTCATGTTGTGGTGACCCCCCAATCATAAAATTATTTTCATTGCTACTTCATAACTGTAATTTTGCTACTCTTATGAATCTAGTGACCCTGGGAATGGTCATTCAACCACCAAAGGGGTCAAGACCTACAGGTTGAGAACCACTGCAAGTCTAAGACAATGTGATATGGTATACCCAACTAATAGCCATAATTATAACTGTTACTCCTATATTGCACATCTGGAAACTAAGAAGAAATTTGACCTTAGATTTAGTTGGTGTTTTTCTTTTTGTTTTCGACAGGAGGGAGACAACAAATGATCTTTCTAATATGACTCTGTTTGGAGTTTTCCTAATTTGAAGAGTGTAAAAGGCACTCATTGCAGTGATCAAAATTCCCTTTCATAGATGGGAAGATAGATGGAGGCACCCTAAGTAATCCTACTCCATATTAGCTTGATAAAAATGACTAGCACATCATTTGGCTTGTACTCTATTTTGTCTCTGATATTCACATATTTTACAGACCTCCAACAGGATGATTTCAATCTGTATTATCTAGCTAATTACCTATTTTAGGACTGCATTTTGTCCTGCTTTTCACTTTCAGGAAGATATGCCTTGGACTACATAGATCTTAGATTTTTCTTTGCAAAGGGCTGTAAGCTTTGATAGGTGAGAGTCTTTATCCAATAATATTATATATTGAAGGGGACTTCAAATTGACTTCATTGGGACTGCACTAGAATACACTGAATTTTGCAATGATTTGTTAGGTTGGGCTCTGTAGGGGAATAAAATCAGATATCTATATATACATAGAAAATATTTATCAATAAAATGGTTCATATAGTTATAGTGGTAAGGATATTCAAGTGCAGGCAGGTTCTACATCTGTGGGTCAGATGTTAAGCTGGAGGCTCCTTATGCTTTGTGTACCTCCAGGTGCTGATAAGCCCAGTTATAGTAAAGTATGATGAAAGAATCAGATTGTTTTTGGATATCTGGAAATATATAAACTGGGATCATAGAGGTAGTTCAAAAAGATGTAGCCAAGTAGAGGATCTGTGACCAAGTTCATGCAGAAGAAATAACATCAATGTAAGTGGATCACAAGGTTTTAAATAAAAACTGTGATAGCAGAAGGGGATGTATGGCAGTTAAGATTCTAATCTCTTTGATTGCACAAGGGTGTGATGTAACATGGGATCCCTACCGCTATTCTGAGTACTGATGTAAATTCAGTTTCTATGAAGTTCATTCTGACCATACATTGGCAGTATAAAAAGCTTTGCCTTCAAGGATAGTAAGATTGAAAATGAATTACTATGATTACTCTAGTCAGCCTGAGGGGGTCCTCTTAATCTCCTGAATTTGCCTACGACAAAGAAAAAAATTAGTATTGAAAAGATATGTCTAGTTCAGCTGTAGTCATTAGCCAAAAAAGAAGAAGAAACAGAAACAGCCCTCATGAAGTAATAGCATATCGATTACAGTGTCTCAACAAATAAATTTAAAAGTTGGAAGCAGTCACCTTTCCATACCAAGAAATTTGGAAGATTTGGAAGATAGCATACAGAAAGGAAGAAATCCCTATTTGTGTCAACTCAAAAGGAAGATGGTTTAACTGAATGGAGAAATTTTGCTAAAGATAGTACAAAAATACTGTGTGTATATGAATAAGGACCTGCCAGAAATTTGAGGTGGATTCATAGGAAGATATGGAATGAGAGATATCAAATGTATCTGAAAGCAAAGAATGCTATAGAGATGTTTACTATTTTGGACCATGCAAAGACTTTTGAATGTGTGGGCCAGAATAAAGTATGGATACCATTGAGAAGAATGGGAATTCCAGAACACTCGATTTTTTTGATTCAGAACCCGTGCATACACCATGAAATGGTTGTTAGAACAAAAGAGGGAAATGCTTCATGACTGAAAATCAGGAAGTGTATATATGTCTGCATTGGGGTTGTATCCTTTCACCATAATTATCCAGTATGTTGGGTGAGCCCATAACCTGAGAAGATATACTACGTGAAAAAGAATGCAACATCGGAATTGTAGGAAGACATCAATATTGTGTGATGAGCAAATGACACCACCTGGCTTCCTGAAAGCAAAGAGAACTTGAGGCATCAAAGAGTACCATCTTAAGTGTGGATTACATCTCAGATAAAGAAAAAGATTCTTCAGAATGAGAAATTAACAACATCATAATAAATGAAGAGAAGATTGATCTTTTAAAGGATTCATTTTACATAGCTCTACGATCAAAGTCCAAGGAAACAGCAGTCATTACATTGGGCCATGGAAACAGCAGTCAACACATCGGGCTATACATATATTTCAGTGTGGAAGTGGGCTATCGAAGACATCTTTAAAGGTTTAAAAGCAAAAATGTCACCTTGAGTATTAAGGGGTCTGGCCCTAGGGATGGTATTTTGAATTACCTCATACGTATGGTAAAGCTGGATAATGAATACAGAAGGCAGAAAATTTGATTCACTTGAAAAATGGTATTTGTGAAAAATATTGAACCTACCATAGACTGCAAGAATTATGAACAAATCTCTGCTGGGGTAAGTACCCCCTGCATTCTCATGAGAAGGAGGGGTGACATAACTTTTCTCATGTACCTTGGTGACATCAGAAGGAACAAGTCATTAGAGTGACCCTGTAATAAGCTTCCCAGATTGTAAATCCTTAGTGGAGCAAACAACTTCATCTTTCTCAGTATCTGGAGAGTGTGAAAGGCAAACTTGTGTTGTCCAGGACACCAGAACTCCTAGAAAAGGGCATCGTATTGGGTAAAGTAGAGACCCAGAAAGATGTTTAGCAATGATTGTGAGGATGATGCAGGAGTGGACAAAGTTTCATTGTGTTGGTCATGAGGTCACCATGATGGGCAATTGGCTTAACCCTAGCAAACAACAATGCTGAATTCAATAAGGCAGACACAGTACAATGAATTTGTTTTTTTAACCTATGCCATTATGCCATTCTGCAGTAGAAATTTGATCTCATATAAATTGGTAAGAGGACAATAGCACAGGACATGATTCCAAAACTTTGTACCATCCATGACCTTTCTATTAATTATGTTTAACATGTACTTACCCTGCATTTTGAATGATTGGTCTACTGAACAAAGTACCTTCACTGGATTACATTTTGTTTCTGTTGTGTACAAGATCACTATGGGTCAGAATCAATTTGATGACACCTAACAGCAGCAACATTTGTGTACAATATTTGTTAAATACCTTGCAAGATTGTATCCCAGTAAGCTAAAATTCTGAAGGGCCTATATAAGATAAATCTATTGCACTGCAAATATATACAGTGGTCACTAAATCTAGATGTTTCTATCTATCTCTCTATATAGAGTTGTTATTAGCATCTACTGAACCATTCCTACCCCTGGGTACCCCCCACATGCAAAGTAAGCATTTTCTGTTATGACCATCTGGAGATCAGGATTGACTTCCAAAGTCCCTCTGTGTAGGCTTGAACCATCAAATTTTAGGTTAGAAGTTGAATATTTAGGTTAGAAGTTGAGTATTAACTGTGAGTGCCACCCAGGAAATTATATAATGTATATAAACAGCCATACACATTTAAGCTAATTCGGCATTTTATTTTTACTTTGCAACCTTTCCATTAAATTCTCCTTGGTCATTTGACTTTTCTAACAAGATGATGCACTATTTTTCTCTAAAAGATAAACCATACAAGACCTTTTATGATTCTATTTTTTCTATCCTTATGAAAGTTATGCCTGTGCATGCACATTTCTTTTTTCTACAGAAGCTAGCAGATCTTCAGGCTAGATGATGTTTTCCAAATTAGAAGGGAAAAAAAGATCCAAAGATTTAATGTGTTTTATGGTGATCCTAATTCTATTTTCAAAGTTTGAGTATTTGTCTGTAACTCAGAAGAGATTGATTTGCTTCTCCACAAAAAGTAGCCAGATTCAGCTTTCTTATGGCTATTCAGCCGAAGCATTTCATACGGCTGCTCCAATTTATTTGGGATAAAGGATGACTGCATGGCTTAGACTTTAAATATCTTTTCTTTTTATTTTTTCATTATAGATAAAGAATAAATAAAACTAAGGTTGCAGCTCAGTCTCTCTTCTACAGCATTATTTTTCAACCTGGGAGCTTGAGATGACAAGTTCGTCTTGCTTGGAGGCAAGTAGAATTGTGCTAAATATCACATTTTGGGTAAGATTTTTCTAAAATGTGTTCCATATTTCCATTGCATTGAAATATACAATACAGAATATTTATTAAAAATCAAAACAAACTCGTAGGGTCGGTTGCGACTCCTCGAGACCCTACAAACCTGAGCAGGGCTGTTTTCTCGGGTCTCAAAGACTGAAAGTCGTCCAGGGCTCGGACAGGCGGATCCTTCTCCGCGCTGCTGACGGGTTCACATAGCTGAGTTTGAACTCACCATGCCAACAGAACTACGGAATACGGCATTTTTCAAACGTAGGCTGCTGGGCTGAGCCCCGTTGGCGTAGTGGTTGTGCGCGGGACTGCGGCCCACTGGGACGGAGGTTCAATTCCAGCAATGGGGCTGGGCCTCCTACTCCCACCACTGGAGAGCAGTGATGCCCCCCCCCCAAAAAAAAAAAAACAAAACAAACAAACAAAAAAAAAAAACGAAGGCTGCTTATGTGGCATAGTGCAGAGATTGTAAGAGGAGTTTTGACTTCCGATTTTATTTCAATTTCTCAGTACTTGCCCAAACCTAAATTCTATATAAACTATGTATTTTCTAATCACAGGAAACCAAATTAGTATTAGTTCATGATCTTTTTAACACATAATCGAACAATAGGAAACACATACATGATAAACCTTGCCTGGCCCAAGCAGAAGTTGCTTTTAAAAATATTAAAAAATATTTTTAATGTACTGTGAACACAGCAGGCTGATACACCTGGTGGCTAAGACAGTTCTCAAAATATATAAAAGGGGATTTTAAAGAAACAAATGGCAAAAAAACCCATATGCCCCTAGCTGCAAGATTGCTCCTAGGTGCCGTGTCGCTGATTTGCACTCTTAGGGACTCGTCGAGCAGAACCCCCTGAGCGGGTTTCCTTGACTGCAATCTTTGTGTTGCAATGTCTTCCTCTCATAGATCCGGGGGGTGACATTGAATCACTACACTTTCAGTTAGTCGTCGAGTTCTAAACTGCTGTGCTAACAGACATCCTGGTACTGTAAATGCTTGCAGGTGTGAGCAGTCAACAAAACCTAGGCTTACTAGGTGCTTCCATTTATTAAAGGGTTACTATACTTATAATTCAGTATCTTCATTTTAAAATTTGCACTGTAAATTACATACAGTAAAATTCACCAATTTTGTGATAATTTAATGAATCTTAATAAGTGCATGTAGCCACATAATCAACAAAAAAATTAAGATGTAGAAAAATTATAATCATGACAAAAATTTCATCTTGTTCTTTGGAATCAGAATTTCCAGTGGTCTTCAAACACTGGTAACTTCTTACCTATTTTGTGTCGTTTTAATTCTGCCTTTTTCAGAATATCAAATATATATCATCCAGCGGTATTTACCATTTTGATTTGAGCTTCTTCTTCTTCTTCTTACCACAACACATTTGAGACTTCATCCCCATTGTTCCCTTTCACTGAATAGCAGAGAGGCATTAGGTGAATAGAGCAGTCTATTCATTTGCCAGCTGAAGAACCTGTTTTAGGCAGTTGTGATTAAGGCTGCTATAAATACTCAACACAGTTTCATGTGAACATACAGCGCTTTCATTTCACTGGGAAAATACCTAAATTAGAATTTCTAAACTACACCTTGCCAAAATGTATGCCTCAGCCTGTGATGCTCTTCATCCTCCCACTGCTCTCATTTTTACCAACGGTCTCTTCCTTCCTCCCTCCCTCACTCTATCTTTTCCTTTTGTCTTCCCCTCTTGGTTTCCCATCCTTTCTTCTGCCATGTGATGGGCAATATTGTAGTGTGTGTTTTTTTCCCCAGTTGCATTCCTTTAATAACGATGTTGTACATTTTGATGTGCTTATTTGCATGTACACATCTTTGTAATGAGGCTGTTTGCATCAAAAAACTTGTTTATTTTTTTCTTATTATTGGATTGTGAGACATGTTTATATATTATGGATAATATTCTTTCACTAGGAATTTAGCTTTCAATTATTTTTTCCAAGTTGTAACCTACCATTTCTTTATGGATCACGGAATCCTAGTTTAACAAATAGCCTTGAGAATAATGATTATATTCTGTGATGCTCCCTCTCTTGGAATAACATTTATTACTTTTCCATGTCTTGTTACATGCTACATTTTATCAGTTTAAGGTCAGTTCTCTTTTAGAATTAGATAAATATAGTGAAATTCCTACTTAACAGTATTTTTAAAAGTTCATTCTTATAACTTTAAATCATTTCTGTTGACTATCTCACATAAGCTTTATATAAAGTCCCTGCCATTGAGCTGACCTTCCTCTGACTGAGTGACAACATAGGCTAGTGTGAGCTGCTCATGTGTGTTTCGAAGGCTGGATTTCTTTAGACAATTAGAAGGTCTCATCTTTCTTCTCATCAGCGGGTCTGAGGAACGTGCACTGGTGAACTGCCCAACTAGAGATAAATTATACTTTGTTAAGAGACAGATGTGAGAAGCTAACATGTATCAAAGTAGAAAACAGCATACTAGTATTTGAACTTTAGTTCTAAGTTTTCAAATATGTCAAGAATTGGAAAATTCAAAATTTCTCATTATTATGATAAAAACAATCCTCTATATAAACCAAGAAAATTGGGTCAAAATAGAAACCAGGAAAAAAATTCTATGTATGGACAAATACTTGGCTCCAAAATAATTAGGAAACTAATCATTGAACGATTGTATTCACAATGGATGGATGTATGGATTGTGATGGGAGTTATATGAGTCTCCAATAAAATGATTTTTAAAAAAGAAGAAAGATTGTGTACATTTGAGAATCAATTGATATACTTTAATTTCCTTTTTAGCATTTAGATATTATTAGAAACTCCTAGACAGTAATAACTTACTTCACCATATGTAGAAAACTTAAGGCTTATTATTTATATAGAAAAGAGAGGGAAGTCAGTCAATTTACAAGTCATGAACATTATCTACATATAGTCACAGGATGCTTAGCGGATCCAGTTTTACTTGAATGCTTTCTGTATGTTGTGTGACTTTATTGATGTAATAAGAGAGGCTTCTATGTGCTGACACTGCGATGGAGGAAGAATGGAAATGAGGAGCTCCTACTAGAAGTATAAAAAAATTGTGTTAGGGTCAAAATGCTTATTTAAGAAATATTTAGGCTGAGCCCCAGTGGCGTAGTGGTTGTGTGCGGGACTGCGGCCCACTGGGATGGAGGTTCGATTCTAGCTCCACGGAGCAAAGGCTGGGCCTCCTACTCCCACCACCTGAGCGCAGTGATGCCCCCCCCCCCAAAAAAAGAAAGAAATATTTAATTACTTGTTTTTTGGGGGACAAAAGCTGAATACTTTTGTTTTGCTTTCATTTTTATTTACTATGCGATCAGTGTCTTTATAAATCCAATCTGTCTTTAGGGGTTGGAAACAGTACATGCAAACTTACATATATGTCTTCATAGACACATAAAAATACTCAAATTATAAACATGGGCTCCAACTGACAGTGAAGCCCATATTGCATTTACAGAGTCCCAGTATGGATTAAACCTCATTGAATTCCCTCATCAGTGATCGTGGATGTCCATAGTCTTGTCAGAGTGCATGGGGACATGAATTATTGCAGATACGTTAGATTAAAAGTTGACACATTTATATTATCATTTGTTTTCTCTTTTGTCCCATTTAAAATTTGTTGTAGTTTCTATTATCTTCTGCTTTCTCTTGAATTGAGGTTTTGCTGTGTTTTTTTTTAATTTAATTTTTAAATCATTTTATTAGGGGTCCTTATAAATATCCATATCCATAAATCCATCCATTGTGTCAAGCATATTTGTACATATGTTTTCATCATTTTCTAAATATTCTCTTTCTACGTGAGCCCTTGTTGTCAGCTCATTTTCATCTTCGCCCACCCTCCCTCCCACATGAACCCTTGATAATTTGTAATTTTTTCTTGTCATTTTTTTTTTTAGCCTGTCATCTTTTATTGGGCACATTCTCAAGGGCTCTTTGGGGGTGAGGTTGGGCGGAGCATGGCAAGTGGCCAGGAAAGCGGGCAGCGCTCTGTCCGCAGCTTTCTCAGGGAGACTTCCCTAACCGCTCCGGTTTGATGTCCTTGTAGGAGAAACAGTAGCTGAACAGAACAGCACTCAGGCCACTGACACCACGGCCACGCCGTGATGCTGGTCTTTTTTTTTTTTTTATAGAAAAATGAACTTTATTATAAATTCATGTCAATATCACTCATCAGAGCACATTTAACCTGATTGCAATCAAGGATCTGAAACGTAGTATTGGACCAAGAACATATTAAACTTAGTGCCTCAAAAGTGAGAGTAAAATAGGATTATAACAATAGAATCTAAAGTGCATTTTATTTAATAAGGGAAAGCATCATAAAAAACCCTGCATTTTCTTAAATCATTTTATTGGGGGCTCATACATCGTTTTTCACAATACATCAATAAACATACTGTATCAAGCACCCTCACATGTCCACTTCTATTATCGTTCTCCAATTGTCCACCTTTTCCCTTGAGCCCCTAGTATCGGCTTTTCTATTCCTTCCCCTCTTCCTCTGCTCTCTCCTCCCCACCAACCTTCAATGCTTTATATATTGTTATTGTTCTGTCATATCTTACACTGCCTGACCTCTCCCCCATCCACTCCTTTGATGCCCGTCCTTCAAATAGGAGTTTATGTGTATATCGAGCACCAAAGAACAAGAATCACATCATTACAAAGGAGGGGGAGAGCAGGGTGAGGACCTAAGACCCACTGGTGGGTAATTTGTCACCCCTTTACAGGGGAAGCACAGGGACATACAAGTTCCCTCTAGTTCCTGAAGCCTTCCTTCCCTCCCCCAACCATCATGGTCCCACCTCTACCTTACAAATCTGGATGGACTGGAGAAGGTACACTAGTATAGAGAGGAGCTGGAGATATGGGGAAACCAAGATGGATGAGCCGCTTCGGGCCAATGGTTAGACTGGAGATACTGGAAGGGTAGAGAGAAGGTGGGGTAGAGAGACAGAACCAATGCCAAGGATATACACATAAGCTCCCATTTGAAGGATGGGCATTTAAAGACGCTGTCCTTCTTGTAATCACGATCTTAACCTCTCCAAAAGGCACGTGCAGTTTGGGTGAAATCCCGCATCAGTACCCGGCTGACAGCTCTGAGGGCGCATATCCTTTAGGGGCACAGGAGATGCCATCTTTGCGTCTTGGGGGTCCTCTTTTATTCATGTCTTACACTGAAGAAAATACTCTAACATTAATTGTGGTGGTGATGATTGCATATCTCTTTTTAACACATTAAAACTATTGACCTTTACTTTAATTATTTGTCAATAAACTGCTTAAAATCTGACCTCCAACAAAGAAGAATTGGGTGACATTTTCATTTTCTCAGGTGTGTAATAACTCTACTTGAGGATGCTACTGGGTTTTCCCTGGGCGTGGAGATGGTATGCCCGGTCAGAGAAGTCAGAACATTGTCTCATCATCTTTGTGTAGTTCATGGCAATTCACTGCTCCCAAAATCTGCTTATCAACTTTGGCAACAATAAGGATTTTAGGGGGGGAGGTTATGACTTCAAGCAACCAAAGCCCCAGTTTTAGTTTTGAAAAAAAAATAATTTTTTTACTGTAAAATTTTGACAGCTTCCTGCCTTCCTCATTCTTTCACCTTCAGCATTTCTTTCCTTCTCAAATCCCTTCTGTGGTGATCTATCAATTCTCCTTCTACCTGATCTATGATTTATCCCACATGAGGAATAGAAAGTTCTGATATAATTGTTGTTTCCACAGTATAATTTTTCTCACTGATATTTTCCATTATGTTATCCCGATGAAATGTTTGAAGCATATTCACATGACTCAGCAATTTTCCTATAGCCTCTTAATTCATTTTCTTAGAACTGCTTCCCGGGAAGTTGCAATAGTCCGAATTCCCTGGCAGGAATACGGAGTGAGTCAGGGACTACTTGTACCTTTGTCAGTGAAATCGTAAGGATATTCTCCTCATTTGTTGAGATCAGGAAAGTGCCAGGGCATTTTATCTAGATAGATATATGAACTTTCAAAAATTGACCTGGCCACAGAGACAGGAGAGGCTGGGAAATGTGACCTTCTAGCTGAGGAACTGCATAGATTGTTGAAATTCAGTAAGCTCCATTTTTAAAATGAGAAAAAGCAGACTGGCCATTGGGACCATTATCAGGTTCTAATCAATCTTGGAACAGCAGGTTTTCGCTACTGTCAAGGTAAACAGGGAGAGAAGGATACAAGCCCTTGAGTGATGCAAATGACTAAATGCTTAACCATTCACTGAAAACTGGAAAGTCCACGTGGCAGTCACTAAATCTGGTGTCAATTTGAGGAGTAAGAGTATAAGGATGGAGTCTAGCATGTGAATCCGGAGATAGCCAATGAGACCTCTGAGACCTCAATGAGACCCCAGACCTGAGGATTCTGGGAAATGTGGTCATTCCTTCTTAAAGACACCATCTCAGTTCACTTCCTCGGAGACTTTCTACGGACAACATTCGCTTGGAGACTCTCTACTGACAAGGCTTACTTCCTGCTAGACATCCCTGAGGAGAAGCTGCAAAGAGCTACCCAAGTGCCCTGAGCCACACAAGCCACATGGATGCAAGCAGACCTCTGAAGCTGGAGGAGCCCCTGGGAGACCCCTACCAGCACTGAGGTGTTTATAGCGCCACTGGACTCAAAGGCATGCCACTCATTTGGCCTGTGATGGTCTTGCATTCAGTGTCCTTGCATGTGTTTTGAATCTGAAGAAGACTTTAGAGACTGGTTTCATATTGGACTGGACTGGGTTGAGATGCTTTCTTAATGTGCAGTTGTTTTATATATAAAACTCTTGCTTATACACATAAGAGTGTCTATGGATTTGTTTCTCTAGTCTATTCCCACTAACACAGTCCATATCTCCTGAGAAGTACTACGAAGAAGAGCTTGAGGATGCGCTTCTCAAAATCAGCCACTAAAAAACAAGTAAAGCACCACTCTCCTCTGATGCACATGGCCTTGCCATGAGTCAGAATCAGCTCCATGCCGAGCTTTTGTTTGGTTTTGTTTGTTTTATTCAGCTAATTAATGAGCATGTAGGTCTTTTTGATTCATATGAAATGTATTCCAGAGGACTCAGATTAACTTTACTTGGATAGTCTCCTCAGACACCATACTTTGTCTGACTTTCTAATTACTTTTATTGGAAGGAAAACACTTTATGGGTATTTCAGAATCACAGCAATATAAAGAGGCAGTTTTATTTGAGGATAAAGTAGTAACCTACACAAAAGTTTAAAGCTTCTTAGAACAAATTCACTTAGAGAACTTGTAAAGAAATGCACTTCTCTCCAACTCAAAATTGTAAAATCCCAGGCATCAGAATTCCTGCCTCAGTATATTTTCCCTTTTCTAACATGATGTATTTAAATGCTTTTGGAAGAACATTCTACATTCAGCAAGTTGTTTAAATCTTGCTGTGTCTCATGGTTTCCACAGTAGAGCTTTATAGAAAAAGGTATAAAAATACTTTTGTAATCTAATTGAATTGCAAGAGAAACTGGACTTGTTAGTTTCCGGAAACCTAACAAGTCCAGTTTCTTTATTTAAGAAAGCAAAGTGTGTTAGTGTGGGTAGACTAGAGAAACAAATTCATAAATGGTATATAAGGGAGAGGTTTATATACAAGAGGAATGGAACATTGAGAAAACATCCCACCCAAGTCCAGTCCAAGCACACAAGTCTGATATTAGCCTATATGTCCAATACTAGTGTATAAAGCCTTCTTCAGATTCAGGAGGCACATGCAATGACACCAGGACAATTATAGGCCAGAGGGTGCAGAGTCTTGTGTATTCAGTGTTGGTAGAAGCATCTCAGTGCTGGCAGGGGTCTCCCCATGCATGGCTTCTCCAGTTTCCAGGACTCAAGATCTATAAGCGTGCTGCCATACATCTTGTCAGTTGCAAAGTCTTCCAGGCAGTCAGCCTTATGTCTTGTCAGTGGAGGGTTTCTAAGGAACTGAGTTGTAAGTCTCTCACCTCCAAGCAGGAAATACTGCCAAATTTCTCAGAATTCTCAGGAGAAAGCCATGCCCACACAGAGGTTGCATTGGCTATCTCCAGATTGACAGGCTAGACTCCACCCCTACACTCTCAATTCTGAAATTGACACGAGATTACATGACTGCCACACAAAGTGATTGGACCTTGACTGAATTCATTCAAAAACAAACACAAAATGCTATCATATAATGAAAAACTCTCTCTCTCTCTCTCTCTCTCTCTCTCTCTCTCTGTCTCTCTCTCTCTGTCGTCTCTCTCTCAAGATGACCTTGCTTCTCCTTTAGAGCAAGAGGGGAGAAGACTATAGCAAATCCAACACCATTCCATGCTAGCATGCCTAGTCCTTCGGGCCGCACAATGACTCCTCAGACTCCCAAGGCAGGGGAAAGAGGCCACGTGTTAGGATGGTGATCAAAGTACAGATTCTGAAGCTGGACTGCTTAGGTTAAAGTCACACTCCAACGATTTATTACCTGTGTGACCATGAGCATCTTTTCAACCTACTTCAGAGTGAGATTCTTCATTTGTAATATCGAGATCAGAGTTGGAGCTGCCCAATTGCATTATAATGAAGAATACATGTGTAAGTAAGGGAAACCTTTTGGAACAGGAATTAGTACATATTAAGTGGGATATCGCTGGATGTCAAGTTGATGCTAACTCACAGAAGCACATGGAAACTCTCTCTGATTAATATGGAATTGTCTGAAATCTCCAGGTAGTCAGTAAATGTCTGCTGCCTTAATGTCTAATTAGTAGCAAACTCTACTAAATAATATCTTCTTTAACTATTATTTAACTATTTTTCTTTAACTTCTTTAACTATTAATGAGAATAATGGAGTGTTCAAGGAAACTACTTTATTTCACAGAAGGAAAATATCAGAAGATGTTATCTTTAATGAAAATTATTCTAACATAATCACAGATATAATTATGTGGGTATTCTGTACCTATATTAATTTTGGGATGTGCTATTTCTAACTCACACATAATTCCTAAAGTTCCTTTAATGCATATTCAAGGAAAAAGTTTAAAGTTGTGATCATTTCTTAGTATCAATAATTCGTCTGAAAAGGATTATCTGTGCATAATTTAGAACTCTTGAAAAACTTACAAGATGTCTATGAGCTCAAAATTATCTCCTAAATAGGATGATGATAATCTTTATATTTTTGCCATATTGTTTTCTGTACTAATGATGGAGAAGCAACGTTGTGGGAAACTATTTGGCATCAATTTTTACTAGCAGCTGTTACATTCTCCATCATCACATAATCACGGTTAAAAAGTAGCCGTAGCACAACTCTTTTAAATATTGCTAAGCCATCAAATTGCATGGTATGTGAATTCTATGTCAGTAAAACTGTTGAGAAATACTATTGACAGAATGGATTGACACAGTGGCTACAACAATAGCTCAAATAAGAACAGCTCTGAGGATGGCTCAGGATGGGGTGTGCTGTACATCAGTTTCTGCTGTACATAGAACTGGCCCCAAAGCACTTAAAACAGCAACAGCAACAACGACCTGAGGAACCACAAATAGTGTCAATTTCTCTAAATCCCGACCATAGAGGACACATGCATTTTTTTCAGTGTCTGTGTAATAAAATTTGGATGGCATTTTCTCTTGGATGAAAGACGAACAACTTGTAATTATTTAGCCTTTGAATCAGACAGACTTTTTTTTGGAAATAAGTGGAACAAACTTGTCACTTCAAAGGAAAAAAGTAGCAGCATTTATTAGACAATTATAAAATGTAAGCTATCAAGTCAAGCATTAGAATTTTGAGAATCTTGTACATAGGACTTTGAGCACAATGACTTCTAATGCTTATAGACTTTTCTGAAAAAAAGTTTATGGATAATATGTAATAATGGAACCAAATCGGTGGTACCTAGCAGCACCAGCAGCAAATTTATGCCAACAAAGTCTTGCTAGAATCCTTTTTAATTTGTAAGAGTTCAAAAAAATCCTGAGGCCAGTAAGTCTGACAACTGCTGCCACAGACAGCCCATTCAGGGAACATTGCTAAAAACCTACGGAGGAAGAAATCTTTTCAACTGTTTGACCTTTTCTATTCACACTTCAATATGTTTTGCAGAAGGAGATAGATATGCTGGAGTGAAAGGTTCTTTTATGATATGGTCTATTTTCAAGCTGGCATGAAAGGATAAGTACAGCTCCATGATTTTTAACATCACTGCTCAAAAGGGGGGCACTTCCCTTATTCTTGCATGTTATATATAAAGTATTAAAAATGAGGTGCTGTATACCCAATTCTGCACTGCTAACAGAAAGAAGAAAAAATGAAGCATTTAGAAGATCCCAGAACAGAAAGGGTCTTTGTTACTGGATTGTAATTTTTTTTGGTCTTTAACATTTTTAAAACATGTGGATTAATGTATGAACAAACATTTCATTCATACATAAACCTGGACACAAGCAGTATAAATTATGTGTCTTTTATCAGAGAAAGGAATTGTTGGCCTGAGAAACAATTTTTGCTAAAGCCTTGTCCACTCCATTTTCTGCTTTGTGTTCTGATTAAGAAAACAATTTCAAGGATGTAGACTGAGGTTTTTTTTATACCATTGTGATGCTTGCTTTGTTTCTTTTGAGTGAGAAAACGCCTGAAACTCAGAGTGTCTTATTGGTGTTTTCAAGGACTCTAGCTATTGCTTTCATGAAATTCCTTTGGGGCATTTTCTATCACATGTACTCTAGCTTACAATAGCCTATTCTAAGGCCCAAACCTTGCTTTTCAGGAGAAAAACTGAAATCCCAATCAAACCCCGACCTTCTAAATGTGTATAGGCCATACAAGAGAGTTGCCTTCAATTTAAATATTTATTTTTCCTACTACATAGCTGAAAGTTAGAGCTGAAAGTTCCAAGTAATTATAGCACATTTGGGTGATAAGCAGTTATCAGACATATTCAAGTCCTGATTGTTCTTGATGATGTGGGGTAAATGAGCTTGGCACCTGGCACAAGCCTCGCACTTAAAAACTACTTACTGATTTCTAAATAATAACAGCAATTAAAGTTCCCTTTTACGTACATTACTCCCTGTGTGTATGTTAAGAATTTTTAAAGGTTCATGAACTTTGAGGGATCAAAAGGATAATTTAATTTGGCCATGGATGAAAGACATGCTATATTGGCTGGTAGGTTGATTAAACTACTTGGAAGCATTTCCTTCTGTATACTAAGACAAGATTGTAATTTAATGCCTCATACTTTCTCACATTCCTAAATTTGAGCCCAACCTGAATGCTTTATTTCAGTTTCTTTTTCAGTTACATAAGAATAGTCATATAAAAGCCACTTAGAAGAAAAAGCCAATATAGGATTAGGGTATTACAGTAATGAATCAATTCAAACATTAATTAATTCTATAATCCTGCCACCCCAAAGAAAATTAAAACCAAACCAAACAAAATAATACTAAAATTAAGAAATGACACACATTCAGAATTTGAGTCAATGTAGAGCTATGAAAAAGGATAGGGAATCAAAAGTCCTGGATATGAACTTCAGTTCTGATATTTCTGTTTTTCCTAACTTAAATAAGTATGTTTTTCATGTACTTGTTACTCTACTGTGTAAAATTACCAAGTGCAAAATGCCTTGGGGGTCACCATATCTGACCTCTTCTGACTTCTCTGCTGCCATCAGTCAAGGTCAGACATGCTCTCACCCACAATCATTTCTGATTCCAATAACCTCAGCAGTCTTTATGTTTGCTGAGCTAGAGAATACATTGCAATAGTTACTCAGAACTCACAATTAAGGGGAATAAAATCAGGCCAGGGGATGACAGTAGATCATCAATTGCTCATATCTAAGTTCAGATTGAGACTGAAGGAAATTGAAACAAGTCCTTGAGAACCAGCATATGACCTTGAATCTATCCCATGTGAATGTGGAGAACATCTCAAGAGCAGATTTGGCATGTTAGATACTAATGACAGAAGATCAGATGAGTCGTGGGAGGACACCAGGAATAACATTCCTGAAGAAAGCAAAATAGCAATAAAAATAGGAATAATTTATTATTTATCAATAATAAATAAAGGAGCTGTTCATGAAAAATAAGTATAAGGAGGATCAAAGTGGATGTCAGAAGAGCCACACAACCTTGTCCTTAATTGTAGATAACTAACACAAATATAAGAAATGATAGTCCCAAAGACCTGAATAGAAAATTTTAAAGGGCATCTTGAGAAGAAGCCAAATAATATAGTGAAGTATGCAGGAGCTAGGATTAAAAAACAAAAGAGGAAGAACACTCTCAGTGTATTTTAAACTGAAAAGAAAAAAAACTGAAGAAAAAATTCAAGATGCAAGTTACAATACTGAGAGTCTGTGGGCAAATATTAAATGATACAAGAAAAATCAGAAGAAATTGAAAGAAAAAAAATCAAAAGAAGATGGAAAGAAAAAAGCATCAAAAAATGAGTCGACAGTCCATGATTTCACAAGATTGCATATGACCAAGAACCAATGGTGCCCAAGAAAGATATTCAAGCTGACCTGAAAGTATTAGCCAAAAACAAGGCTTCAAGAATTGATAGAATACTAACTGAAAAGTTTCAACAAGCTGGTGAAGGACTCCAACTACTTAACTCATCTATGCCAGGAAATATGGAAGAAAGCCACTTGACCAGTTGACTGAAAATATTCATATTCACACCATTCCAAAGAAAGGTGACCCAACAAAACACTCAAACTATATCGATATCATATGCAAGTAAAACATTTCTGAAGATTATCCAACAATAGCTGTGTCAGTACATTGACAGGGAGCTGCCAAAAGTTCTGACTGGATCCAGAAGAGGATATGAAGCAAGAGATATCATTGCTGATTGTCTGATTAATCTTGACTGAAAGCAAAGTTATACTAGGAAGCATTGTCCTTGTGTTTTATTGACTATGCCAACTTGGCAACCTTGGATATTTGGGTTTTACTGTGCACATGCAGAACTTGCACATAGATCAAGGAATTGTTCAAACAAAACAAGGAGTAGAGCAAAATTTGGAATTGGGAACGTTGTGCCTAATGGGCATATCCTCTCACCATAAAGATTCAAAATTTCTTTATGCTGAGAAAATATCATAGAATCTGGGTTATATGTAGAAAAATGTGACATCAGGATTTCAGGAAGGCTTATTAGCAATCTGTGATATGCATATGATACAAATTTGCTGCTGAAAATGAGGAGGACTTGGAGTACCAGCCGATGAAAATCAAGGATTGTAACCTTTGTTATGGAAGACAAAACTGCACACAACTGGAAAAATAGAAAATGTCATTATACATGGAGAAAATATTTTGAAGTTCTCAAAGATTTGGTCTTGCTTGAATTCACAATGAATGTTCATCGAAGCAGTAGTCAAGAGAACAAAAGATGAATTGGGAAAATATGCTGCACAAGGCCTCTAGAGACTACTGAAAAGCAAAAATGCTACTTTGTATACTAACATGCCCCTGATGCCTGCTATCATGTTTTCCGTTGCCTTGTGGCATGGGAAAGTTGGATATTAAATAAGGAAGACTAAATAATAAGCAATGTACTGTAAGTATGGTTCTGGAAAGGGATATGTAAAGCATCCTAGACTGCTTAAAAGTCAAATCAATCCATCCTGGAAGAAGTACTGCCAGAGGGTTCCTCAGAGACAAGGGTGAAAAGGCTTCATCTTAAATATTTGGGGCATGTTGTCAAAAGAGAGCAATCCCTGGGGAAGAACATCATGCCTCATAAAGTGAAGAAGCAGCAAAAGAGAGGAAGCTCCTAGATGAGATGGATTCACACAGTGGCTGCAACAATGGACTCAGGCAGAGGAACAATGGTGAGGATGACACGGGACAGGGAAGTGTTTCTCCCAGTGCTGCGTGGGGTTGCTACTCAGTGGCACCTCACAGTAATATCAAATTAAGGGAGTTACTAGGTGACCACAAATCAAGATGCAGTCTTTGATACCCAGTGTGGTAGTTACATAATAAGGTGTCAATCTGAAACTTGAGAGGATGAAGAGTGAAGGGGTGGAGTTAGTCTGTCACTAAGGTCATAGCCAATGAGATCTCTGTGTGGCCCTCTGTGTGGACATGACCTTCTCCTGAGAATTATGGGAATTCCGGGATTTCTTCCTTGGAGGTGGGAGACACACTGTCTCTCTACTCACTTCCCTGAGAGGCAGTGAGGCTGACCAGACACATGGAACTATGCCAGTGCGCTTTGCTGGAGAAACCACATGGAGACCTCTGTCAGGGCTGAGATGCTTACAACAGCACTGAATGCACAAGACTACCTACTCACTGGCCTGTGATCATCTTGAATTCAGCATCTTTGCCTGTGTTTTGTAAGCCTAAAGAGGATATTGTTAATTGGTATTGGACATATGGGCTAATATCAGACTTATGCACTTGATCTGGACTGGGCTGGGAGATTTTCTCAATAGTCCATTGCTCTTGTATATAAACTCTTTCTTATACAGATATGAGCCTCTTTAAATTTGCTTACTCAGGAACACTGATGTGAGCAGCCATTTTTTCAGCCTTTCAGCTACATGGTTCCTTGCCTTCTGCCTTCATGGGCCAAGAAACCTGTCTGTTGTTGTGCTTCCAAGTTACATAGTCTTGGTATTGCTCCTCTGTTCTCACTAATATTGCTCCATAGTCTTTGTGCCCCAGTCTTTGGTGCTTCTGCTCATGCTGTCTGCAACTTCAGGGAAAGAAAGATGAAAGAGAGAGAGAGAGAGAGATTGCTATTTTGATGGTCCTTGGTTTTCTCACTGTGTCTGAGATGGCTCTTCTACAGAGGAATGGTTTTGATGGACTTATATCTTTTTGTTTCTCAGCAAAACATATCCTCAAGGGAGAAAGACATTTACTTGATTCAGATACTCTGATAAGGTCAGAACTTATCTTCCTCCTTATCCTGTCCATTAATATAGCACAGGACTCCTAACAGAATGAGCTTATGGCAGAGTCTAGAATTATAATATGTCAGATAAAGAATTGTAGCTAAAAGAACCATATTAAGTGACTACTTCTCACCAAGAGTGTTCTAAAAGTTCAAGAGCTGGTTGCTACTTTTGCCATGATCATTCAACCATGGAGTAGCTGCATTGGGAGTTGTCTCCACGTGCAACATATTTTCCTACAGAGGTGGTAGCCAGAGCAAATTCTTTGTGTTAAATCAACGGATTTCACTTTCAACCCTTCACATGAACTCAGTAAGAAAAAGATAGAAACATATACTAGGCCTTGACTTTATAATAACAGGTTCAAGTTCTTCCATTTGTTGCTCCCCTTCTCCATGTTCTACAGTAGAGGAATATGCAATTTAATGTCTTCAACTTTCTCAATTGATCATATAACATGAACACCCTCACTATAAGAAATCATTTGAAAATTGAGGCTATCTGCTCTCATGTAGGTTTATAGTCTCAGAAACCCTATAAAGGGTCACTGTGTGGTGGAATGGATTCCATGGCAAAACCTGAACCACTGGAATCTGACACATAGTAACCCTAGGACATAGTAGACTCATTGACAACCTTTACTATACCAATGACACAAGCTTGCCTACTGAAAGTGAAGGGAATATGGAGAATTATTTACTGGTGAAAAATCAAAGATTACAACCTTCAATGTTGATCTTACCGTCCATTGCCCCCACCTTGAACCCAGCTCACAGCAACTCAGTGGGATGGAGCAGAACTGGCCCATTTGTTTTTAAGACTGCACATCTTTGCAAGAGTAGGAAGACTCATCTTTATCCCACTCAATAGCAGTGCATTTTATATTTAATCATCTAATCTCACCCATCTTTCTCATCTTTCTTCATATGAACAGGAAGACCATGCTCAAAATATCTGAAACTGCAAGAACTCCAGAGAGAATTCAAGTCCTGAATTGCAATTTAGATAGATTCCTTAGGCAAAATATTAAATTATATAGGAAGCATCAAGAGATGATGGAAAGAATACACAGAGTCACTGTACCAGAAAGAACTAGTCGACAAGCCACCATTTCACCATAGCATCTGAGAAGAATGAATGGTGCTGGAGGAAGAAATTCAAACTGCACTAAATGCATTGGCCCCAAACAAGGCTTTATGGAGTGACAGAATGGAGTGACAGCAAGCTGAAGAAAGCACTGGAGGCACTCACTCATCTATGTGGGAAACTTTTGAAGACCTGGCCAACTGACTGGAAGTTATCCTTAATTGTGCCCATTCAAAAAAAGGTGACACATCTGAATGCTCAACTATTGAATGGTTTCATTGACATTGCGTGCACACGCACGCACACGCGTGTGCACAGACACACACAGATTGCCCGAAGATCATCCAACAACAGTTGCAGCATTGGGTTAATGGGGAACTGCCAGAAGGAAGAAGAGGACATTGAACAAGGGATATCATTTCTGATATCAGACAGATCTTGGATCAAAGAAACAAATACCACAAGATGTTTACTTGTGTTTTATTGACTGTGCAAAGTCATTCAACGATGTGGACCATAATGCACTGTGCATAACCTTGAGAATAGTGGGAATTCTGAAACACTTCATTGTGCCCATTTGGAACTGGTACATGGGTAAAGAGGATGTTGTGTAAACAGAGCAAGGAAATACCATGTTTTAAAATCAAGAAAGGTGTATGTCAAGGTTGTATTCTTTTGCCACACTTGTTCAAGACATAGATGGAAGAAATCATCAGAGAAGTCGGAGTATGTGAAAAAGAGTGTGGCATCATGAAACCTTGCTAACAACCTGCTATATGTGAGGATGACTCAAAGTAGTAGCTGATGAAGATCAAGGATTGTAGCCTTTATAAGCGATTTTAGATCAATGTAATGAATGCCAAGATCCTTACAATTGGGTAAGTAGGTAAGATCATAATAAATGGAGAAAAGGTCGAAGTGTTTAGGATTTTGTCTTATTTGGATCCATAATAAATGCTCATGGAAGCAGCAGTCAAGAAATCAAAATATGTATTGCATTGGGTAAGTCTGCTACACAGAGCTTTTTAGAATATTGGAGAGCAAATTTAGGATTAAGGTGCATCTAATTCTCCACTGTCTCCTATATATGTGAAAGTTTCACATTAAATAAGGAAGACTGTAGAAGAATGGATGGATTTGAATTGTGGTGCTGGAGAAGAATATTGGAAGAACCATGGATTGCTAAAAGGACAGCCTGATTTTTGTTTGAAAAAGTAAGGCCAGAGTGACCCATAGAGGCAAGGATGGCAAGGTATCCCCTTACATATTTTGGACATATTGTCAGGAGAGACGAGTGTCTGGAGAAGGACATCATATTTCATAATGTGGCAGGGCAGCGAAAAAGAGGAAGGTCCTTGAGGCGATTGGTCAGCACAGGGGGTGCATCAATGGGCTCAGGTATAAGAACAATCACGGGGGTGATGCAGGACCATGCAGTGACAACCAACTCAGTGGCTCCTAACAGCAGTCTCATTCTCCAAATGCAGTTCACATGCTTGTCCTTGTGGTTAGCAGTTCAAATCCAACCCACTATCTGACCAGGGCTCCTGATGTTCACCTCAGCTGCTTGTCAGATTTAAAGAAGAAAGTCATGGCAAAAGCACTTTCTATGTTTTAACACACTCTACTAACAAAATTCAAGTCTCACAAGTGAACAAGTGATAAAGAACTATTTCAGAAATACAACTAGTGAGTTGGGTAATACATTTTGCTTATGTTTTGTAATTGCTATTTTATGAAAATTAATATGCTGAATTATATGTAAATTAGCTTGGTTAATAAGCTGAGAATTATCAGCTTTGTTAGCTAAATATATGCCTAACTAGTAATTATAAGTGAATAACAAAAAATAAATATGATATAGCACGTAGAAATTCCAGAAATCAAGTAATGTTCATGTCCATTTAAAACAGATACAAAGGTATTCACAATTAGAAAAGAATTGAAATGTCTCCCCCTTTTTAAGTATTCAAGTCATAACTTACAAAGTGAACTTACTCTTAAAAAAATGAAACCTTGTCCCTATGTGTAAAAGAAACTACTTAGAAAACATTCGGCATATGATGCTCTATGATTAGTTCTACATGGAAATGATTCAATTATAATGTGTACTAAAAAGACAACTTTCCGGATGTCCCCTCAAAGCATCAAATTTACCCTTAGAGATGTGAGAGACATTAAACCATCATCTCACAAGCTTCATTTGAAAGTGGACGTGTACAAAGGAAAATATCAAGCTGAAAATGATTGCCCTTCGCCTGGTGATTCCCTTCATGAAGGCACAAAACATTTTCTACTCCGGCAACAAAAGCCTAACTCAAATGTGAAATGTGTGACTGCGGCCTTTAGAGCACATTTGTAGTTTGCAGGCACAGCAAGAGAGATGAAATTCTGCCTGGTAATTGTAAGGAGAAAGATAAGCCCTTCTATCAAGAGTCTCTGCTAGCCTTGCTACATTTCATATCAGAAAGTGGAGATTTGCAGCTGACTGAATTCGGAAGCCAAGAAAAGGAGAGGGAAGAAAGTGTTTTTTTTTTCCTTAAAAAAAACAGATATACATTCTGTTTTAGTAATCTTGTCTGCTCTCAGGGCACCAGATATCTATAATAGGATTAACTTCAAGACGGTTTTAATAACAGTGTTATTAAGTTATTGGGTTCAAGCTATATCTTTTATACACAGACACTTTTTTTGAAGGTTTAATTGGGGATTGGAATTTCAGTCTGGTAGAAGGTTTTCTAAATGTGATCATTATAGAGTTAAAGGATACTTTTCGATTGCAACCTTTTTCTTTTGGCCCACCAGGTGTCTTTGAAAGTGGACAGTCCGTTTTGTTTGCTATAAGGAGAATTTCATTCAGGCTCCACAGGGAAACTGGAAAGGACTGAAAGGTGTGGGGAATGAAAGAGGATCAAGTTTGAGTCTGGCATTCTTGCATCCACATTTTTCTTCATTCATCATCTGAAGTATGTCCTCCATGCCCAAGCCCATCTTCTCATCCAAAGAGTAAATATTATTGATTCTCAGCAATCATTCTTAGAACAATTTTGGCTGATCAATGATCATATAAGTTGGGTAATGATATTGGATATCTATTGGTATTTTTATACATAATAGGTTCAGCTAACTACATCTTCTGTGAATGCGCACACAATTGCTGTTCTACATATCCTTTGAATGCCCACACTAATACTGTTCCCTTTCACAAATAAGGGCACTGAACCACTGGGATTTAGTCGCTCACTCAAGGGCACAGCAATGTAGTGGTAGCGTTGAGATTTGTCCCTGGTACTCCGGCAATTGAAAGATGACTGTGAAAACTTGGCAGTGAACAATAACGACCAAAGAAGAATGGATGCATTTGAATGTGCAGTGTTCGTCAAGGATATTGAATAAACCAGAGATTACCAGAAGAGCAAATAATTCTATCTTGGAAAAAAGTAAAATCTGAACAAGTACATTCCTTATAAGGGAGATTGGCAAGACTTCCTCTCATATTCTTGGCTTCTTATAAGGACTTGAGAAGGGCATCATGCTGGCACAGTAGAAGGTCGGAAAAGATGAGGAAGATCTTAAAAGACATGGATTGACATAGTGACTGCAAAAATTGACTCAAAAATAATAACAATTGTGAACGGGAACCAGGACCCTGCAGTATTTTGCTCTTTTTAAACATACTTACAGAGTATGTAAAAATACTGTTTCAGTATTTCATTTACATAAAATCTCTATGAATCAGAATTGACTCGGGTACTGTTGAAGCTTCAAGATTTGTACAAATAACCAATATTTTAAACTACATGTCTAGAGTATTAAAATAATATTGACAGTTCACAGAAATACTTAGTCAAATCATGGCCATCAAATTGTTTCTGCTTCTCAATGACCATTCAACCAGAGTTGTAGCAATAGACTCAGGTAGCTGCCTGAGGTTCAAGCTGGTTTCAAAAGAGGATGTTGATTTCAGATGGATCTTGCCTGAAAACAGAGAATAATAGAAAGATGTTTAGTTTGCTTTACTGAATGTCAAGATTTTTGACTTTGTGAATCATAACAAACCATGGACAACCTTGAGAAGAATGGACATTCCAGAACTTTTTATTAAGCTCATGTTGAAATTGTATACAAAGTAACAGTTGTGGGGAACAAAACAGGGAATGCAGTAAGGTTTAAAATCCGGAAAGGTGTGTCAGGGTATCCTCTCACCATACTTTGCAATCTGTGTCCTGAGAAAATGATCAGAAAAGTTGGATTTATGAAGAAAGTGGCATAAGAATTTGAGGAAGACATTAACAACTTGCTATATGCAGATGGCATAACCCCACTTGCTGAAAATGGGGAGAAAGCAGTAGCCAAGGAATCAAAGCATATACTGCATTGAGTAACTCTGCTGCAGAAGGCCTCTTAATACTAAAAAGTGAGCTGATCCCCGGAGGCATAGTGGTTGTGTGATGGACTGCAGCCCACAGGGTTGGCAGTTCAAATTCAGCAGCAGCTCTCCAGGAGCAAGGCTGGGGTTCCCACTCCCACCAGGGGACAGTGATGCCCCCCCCAAAAAAAAAACATTGAAAAGCAAGAATACAGCGTGGAGTAGTAAAGTACATCTGACCCAAGTCGATGTTCTCAATTGTCTCAGATTTGCTTGTGAAATTAAACTTTGATGACAGAAGATCAAAGGAGAATTGATGCATTTGAATCTTGGTGCTGGAGCAGAATATTGAAGTTATCTTGGACAGACCAGAGTACTTCCTAAAAACAATGATGAGGAGAAGACATCCTTATGTATCTTGGATATGTTGTCAGTAAAGATCAGTCCTCGATAAGGGGACCATGCTTGGTAAAATAGAGAATCAGTGAAAGAAAGGAAAACCCTCAAGGAGATGGATTGACACACTGGTTGCAACAATGGGATCAAGCATGAGAATAATTGTGAGGCTAGGACAAGGCAGGGCAGTGTTTCATTCTGTTGTGCATAGAGTCACTGTGGATCAAAATTGATGCAATGGCACTATTATGACCTTCAAAACAGAGAACTGTCTGTTGTGTGTTTTTGAAACTGTATGTCTTTACACGAAAACCGAAAACCTCATCTTTCACTAAAAAGCAATTGGTGGACTTGAGCTACTGACCTTGTGATTAGCAACCTAACAAGTAAAACAATACAATACTTGGCCTCCTTCAGACATATTTAGGGTACTCAATAAAACAGCCAGGAGTAATGTCTGAAATCAGGCAGCTAAGGGAATCATTGCTGCCCCTGCCAAATTCCAATACTTATCTTAGCAGTGTATATCATTTCCCCTGAATGTAAAAAAAAATATTGAATATCTGCGGCATTCAAATTTGCTACTGTCAATGTTCTTATCAGCCCCTGTTATTGTTTCTTATCTTGAGTCCCAATCTAGTGAGGTTGGATGTGATTGAGCAAAATAGGCTCATTTGTCTGTCATCCCTTTAAGAGAGATGGAGGGGGCGGGAATGTTTTTGCTTTGTTGGGCCACTGTAGATGAGGAGAGCTGCTTTGTCCAACAAGGCATAGAAAATAAATCACTCTTCAGATAGAGAAAATTCTCTCAACGAGTGGAAAAGTTAAATAAATAATAAAGTCCGACTTTCATTCTGAAGATGACAGGAGCTAATGTCTGCAAGGTGGCAGTGACTTAGTGATGAACTGAGAGGTTTGTCAGCTTTGCTTGAGTTCAGCTTCTAGCTCATTCTTGCACTCCTGTGCTTAGTTATTGCCTAGTTAGCCCATGACTCAAGACTCGCAGGCACAGCTGAACAAAATGCTACTGGAACCTGCCCCATGTTCAGGGGATGGTTGCAAAACTTAAGGTTGTGATACACAGAATGTTCATTGTTTGATGTTCAAAAGTAGATCATCAGGCCTTTTTTTTTTGAGTCTGTCTTGAAAAAACAAAGCAGAAAGTACTAACAGATGGAACAATATATATTGGATCCAGGGGGAGATCAGTGACAAGGTGTCCCATTTTGCCTAACTACAACTACAGGACTCCACCCTACAATAAACTCTTTCTGCTAACATCTGTGGTCCATAGCCAGAGGGAATTCACTTCAGGCTTAATCTGCATGAAGAACACTGCACATAGATTTTGGGCTTTAACATAGAAATCTTCTGTAAACTGCATGTTAAGAATATAAACTCTAATTCCATTCCCAGCTTGGTTAGCATTAGGATGTTATTATTTGCAATTTTTGGATCACATAGACTGGTGCAGTTCTTTCACGTGGATTTAGTCACAGTTTCACTCAGTTGGTTGCTTATTTTAGCATAAGCCTTTAAGTTCCCAGATCCTATGCTTTCTGATAGCACCATCTGGTTTCTTCATCACATTTTGCTACAGTGCCCATACTTTCAGCAATCACTTCCTGAGGATCAGTATTGACTGGGGCCTTATCATAAGAACTAATTGTTCTTAGATTAGTCCTTTGATTAAGTGTGAGCTCAAAATCAATT
This sequence comes from Nesogale talazaci, assembly GCA_004026705.1. Taxonomy (NCBI): domain Eukaryota; kingdom Metazoa; phylum Chordata; class Mammalia; order Afrosoricida; family Tenrecidae; genus Nesogale; species Nesogale talazaci. The sequence goes on along the minus strand of PVJH01002067.1, from coordinate 80,453 downwards.
TATACACCTGTGGTTTATATGTGTCCCTGATTTCCAATGAAGACATTATTATTTTGTTGAAATTATCCCCATGGGACATATTGATATTACTATGAATTTAGCCAATAGTGTATAATTAAAACACTACCAAGGGAAAGGAAATATATATGTATAGATTAGTTTTTTTAGAACCCAATACATAGATTCTTGATTTGTACAGATTAACAGTTTAAGTGAGCATAAACTATTTACACTAACAATAATGTTTAGAGATAAGGCAAAACTTTTAATGCTACTTATTAAAAAAGGCATAGGTGGGCCATATATGTCTTAAAAAGGAAGAGGAGTATAAAAATAACCCATATATCATATTCTTAAATTGTCACCTATTGGGAACCCTCAAGGAAAGAATTTTGACCCAAAATTCAAAACTCCACATCTGGATACTTGAGATATGTGTCATCTTCTCACTCTGGGGCATTTCAGCCGTAGGTCCATGAGAATATTTCAGTTACTTTAATCTGCTTCTGGTGTGTTTAAGGTAAACTCCCATTTACTTGATAGGAGTTCCACATCAGATACTTCTGGTGTGGTTCATGAAAGGCATTGCTTATCTCCAAAGGACAGAGTCTAAACTCCTGGTTTTCTTTAGTACATGGCCTGTGCCACCTAGGTGTGAGTACAAATTGGAACAAACTTACTTCATTAGGGACATGGTACTGTAATTACTTTCCCATTTGTGTTCTATATGCTTAATCTTCAGTGTTGTTACCAATAACATGCTCCCTCTCTTGGGTTTCCCATTGACAAAAGCATAGTCATCTTCCCTGTGGTAGACATGGTCTCCATCCCAGTGTCTCTTGATCTAAGTTTCTAGGAAGGTGCACTAACCACAAAAAGAGCATCATTTGTTCACTTTTTAATTGAGTGATTTTTTATTTTCATATGTAGAATTCTCTACATTTTGGTAGTTAGATTTTTGCCCATTGTGTCATTAATACATTCCCCTCCAAATATGTGGACTCTGGTTTGACTCTTTTGATGACCTATTTTGTGTAATTAGTGTTATATTTTTCACTAGGTCCAAATGATCTATTTTGTCTTCCATAGTTGTGTGCTTCCTTTATTATACTTCGTTGGCTGTGTGTTCCTTACAAAAGGGCCCTTCAGTTTGTCTCATATTTTCCATTAATGATCCTCAAAACTCACTTAAGTCTTCAATCCAATTAATCAATATGGATTCACTTTTGGGCCTAGTCTGAGGTATGGATCATATTTCATTCTTCTGCAAAGAAATATCCAATTTTTCAAATACTGCTTGTTGAGGAGGCTATCCCTATTCCATTTGAGTTTGGGGGTCCTTTGTTAGAGAAAAGTTGCCTGTACATGAATGCCTTTAGTTCTGCATTTTATATTGTTTCATTGGTCTATGTGCAGCTTTCTGGGTTCTCCATATATGGAATTACATCATCTGAAAATATTAAGAGTCTCGTTTATTTGCCAGTTGTATCTGTTTGATTTATCTGTTGTCTAATGGTTCTGGCTAAGAAGTCCAGCAAAAGTTGAGTAAGAGCAATAAAGGGAGTATCCTTCGCTGGTTCCCATTTTCAGGGAACATATTTTCAGTTTTTTTCTCCATTGAACTTGATGTTAGCCATGGGTAATTTGTATATGTTTTTCACGATTTTTGGAAAATATCCTTCTATTCCTTTTTCATTGTTTTTATCAGAGATGTATGTTGAATTTTGTCAATTTTTATTGTATATATTGATAGTCACTTAATTCTTGTTCTTTGTCTCATTTATGTGGTAGATTATATTGATTGATTTTGATCCACAAAGTTTTCCAAGCACCTTCCATGCTTGAAATTTCACTTCAGAAGAAAATGTTATTGGTGAGCTTTGTGGCTCTGTCCTAGACTTGCTAACTGCTAAGACAACTTATTGCACATAAAAAATTAAATATTCTTTTTCAGTACAGGCCTGATAGAGGTTGATAATGAGTAGAGTATTCTATCTATTAGAAACATTTAAAACCCTACAAAAAAAAGCCCTACAAATCTGACTCACAGGAGCCCTTAAGACTGGGTAGAATTGCCTTATAGAATTTCATAAAGTTGTAAATTTTTATGAAAGCAGAGTGTTACATATTTGTTTTTTCCTTTGTAGTAGTTTTGGGTTCCAGATGTCAACTTTTCCATTAGTGACCCTGACGTTAAGCAGTGGGTTAATCCTTAACCTATTGGAGAGAATTCAACCTAAAGATATAATAAAAGAGCAATATAGAGTCCAACTGCATGGATGCATGACATGTATGTCCTTAGCTTTGATGAGTCCCACATCAAAATGAAGAAAGAGAGAAACTTTTATGACCAAGAACCTAATCTGAAAACCATAGTGAGATCAAAATCAGTCCAGCCATAAAGACAAACTCCAAAGGAACAATCAAAAGGTCAAAACACAGTGTGCACTCCATTTTGATTGAAGTAACTTGATCCCCATACATGTTCTAAAGAAGATACAGGCCAATGGCCATGGAACTTGTGCAAAGACACATAAGGTACATGATGATACTGTCTTCCCCAGAGACTGGTAAATAGATTGAACACTTGCTTATGAACCCTGAAGAATATACTGGGGCATTAAGAAAGTAATTTCAAGTTGCTATGCAGAAGGAATACACTTGTGATTGATTATAGGAAAGGATTATTATCTCAGAATGAACAATAGCTTCTACTATATCCTAGGCATTACCTTAGAAGATTTTAATATGTTACCTCAATTATTGCTGCCAACAGTGACTGACAACAAGCATTTTTTTTGGGGGGGGTTTGTTTTTGCTTTTTTTTTTTTTTTTTGCTGAAGCCACAGTGTCTTCCTCTCTAAGGTCTTTGTTGGTAGCTAAAGAACTGGAGTTCCAAACCCAAAGCTGGATGGTGATGTCTACACAGAGGCACCTCTGAAGAAAGGCTTCCTTGTCTACCTCTGCTGAGGACCAAGGAAGCAGAGTTCTTCTCTGGCACACAAGGTCACCGTGACTGGGAATCAACTTGATAACAACTGGTTTCTAAAATGTGCCCAAGAATACACTATAATTATGGAACTGTGATTCATTTGCTCTGTTCAGTTTTATGCTCTTTCTAGGAAGCAGCACATTCTAAGTGTGATGGGTCAAAAAATAACTCATTCGGTGACTCTGATGACTGATGCGACCCCCAAGAATCAGACCATACAGCTAGATGAAATATTTACACAGGGACCAACTGGCATGAGAGAAAGCATGCAAATGTATGTGTGCTTAACAATAGGGTCACCCTAAGAATCTCCCTGAAACTTCATTAAATATTCAAGAGAAGATAGGGAAGAAATCTCCTGGTAAAGAAGGCTACTAGGACAAGACATGACTCATTAGCATTATCCATTACTAGGCATTAAGTAGGTGGTAAAAGTGACCTTTAAGTTCACTGTCGCAGTAACCAAAAAGTGAGTTAAGTACTGGCTCATTTGCGCTTAGCAATCTGTAGTGACCAATTTAACCTTATTAAAAAAATTTTAAGCCATATCCAAAATTGTTATTTGTCTCTCTCCCAACCACAGAGCATGTTCCCACAAAATCAAAGCTGTCTCAAATTTACAATCTCTGAAAGGGATGGAGTACCCAGTAAGGTTACTGGATTTCAACAGATCAGTAAATTAGCAGGAGTTAGCCCATACTTACTTTGCTTACTGGGTAATTCAGCCTCATCCTTATTTATGTGCACTAATGGTATAGCCGAGTGGCTTAAAAACATGAGTGATGATTAGTCTTCATTAATCAAAACATGATATCTGTAGCAAGGGGAAGGAAGCTCCTGCTTTATTCTGTCCTGACAGAGAACCACCCCACACATTTTTTGTTTGCACTGCAGTTTAAGGGGCAGGATTGCTGCATTTAGAGAAGGCAATTGTGAATGGATTGGATACCATCCACATAAGTCATGACTGAATAGACTTAAAAAATTTTTATTTACACCAAGGAAACTTCAAGAAAAACCTACATATTATCTTCATCTAATATTTGCAGAATGGCCAGGTAGAAGATCCATTAGATTTGTTCTGCTTGGTCTTACTTTCAACAGCTGGGAAATAAGTAAAACTAGGTATTGTTGCATAGCTATTCAAATACATTCTAATGTGTTTCTTATCTTTTGTTTAAAATAATTGCACAAAGAATACATGTGAACGAGCCTTTAAAAAAGCAACCCAAAACAAATAAGAGTAATAGAAATAGATATACACAGAAAATAGGAGAGACCTTCCTCAGTGCTCCCTCATCTCCATTTGCAGACCACTTTGGGGAAAGTGTAACATTTTCAGTTGGTCAACATGCCAATCTTTCTGGTGTTAGAAGTTTTGATCTTTTTAGTGACATATTTAAAGATAAAATTATAGTACTTTCATAATTTTACATTTAGATCTATGATCTCAAATTATTTACTCGCATGTATTTTGTGAGGTCACGTAACTTAATTTCCAGAGGTATGGCTGAATCATGTCCTCCCTGAAGGAGAGGGGAGCCAGAATTGTGGAGCTAAATTAGTGGAAAGCACCAGCCTATTCTATGAATTTTCCACCCTGTATCCATGCTCTCATTTTACTCTGCTGTTGTAATCTCACCTTGGTTTTAAGTAGGCTGCATTCTCCTAAAAGATAAACTTCTCATTCCCTATTGAAGCTAAGACAGGTATGTGACGCTGGGGTGGCTGAAGAGAGTAGGAGTAGGTCCTTCTGGGCCGATCGAGGAAAGTTTGCCTTTCTAATTCAGGCACAGATTCTTTCTGCCTAGAATGTAGATACCAAGCAAGAGTGACCATCTGTTTGTGACCATGAGATGTCCATGAAGGTGAAAAGCATCATTAAAATGATTTTGGTTCTGTGATAGAAGGAGCTTGGATATTAAGTTCTTTGACAAGTTGTTGGACCAGTTGTAGGTTGCTCTAAATGCAGTTGAGGATGCATGTTTAAAATAAAAATATAATTTTTATAACTAGAAATTTGAAGTCAAAGATTCATGAGACTTTAGATTTCTGAGTGTTTTTGTTTCTTTGTTTTTAATACAAAAACAAAATGTTTGAGCACATCAGAAATTTCCTTTTATCATTATTGGTTTGAATGTGCAATGGCTATGTAAAATTTATAATGATCATGCCTTTACTTATTTTGCTGATGCTTGGTAGCTGGTTACTATCAATCAGAATTACTTACTTTTTAGGTAAGCCCTTAGAATTACTTCTCCTTCAGAGTCCTTGTTCATATCTTCTTAGGTCTTTTTTAATGGATGTTATAATCTTCAAATCTTATCTCATAGTCTACTAGTCTTTTCTATATTTTGCTTGATATGTTAACTTTTGCACTAAATTCATTGAGCCTAACAAAATTTCAATTATCTTCTCAACCATATGTACTCAGTTCTTATGTCTTAGTTTTATTATGGTAATTTTTTAAAAATTTACTTTAGTACAACATCTCAAATATCTCTATGGTGAGCACGTATTCGATATCAATTTTATAACTGACATGTAGGAGTGGAGTCTAGCCTGCTAATCTGGAGATAGCCATTGAGTAGCCAATGAGGCCTCCGAGTGGGCATGGCTTTCTCCTGAGATGAGAAGCCATCTCCCCAGTTGTTGGGAGTCAGTCTCCGAGACAACGAACTACACAAGACAAAATGGCAGCATCTGATGAGCTAGAAGAGCTGGAAGAGAAGCCACACAGCTTTACCCTGATGGAACCAGATCTCTGAAGCTGGAGAAGTCATATAGAGACCCCTGCCAGGGCTGAGTTGCCTCTACTTCCACTGGATGTTGTTGATGGACCCTGAGCCCTGGAAGCGAGGAGCAGTGGGGAGACCCCTGCAAGTGTCATGCTTCTGCACCCACTAACCTGTGATTTTGTGAGTCAAAAGGAGACTTTTTAGACTGGTATCGGGCATATGGGCTAATATCGGACTTATGACTTTGGACTGGGCTGTGTTGGGATGCCTTCTCAATGTTCCATTCTTCTTGTATATAAACCTTACCCTTACGTCCATATATGTGGTCTATGAACTTGTTTCTCTAGTCTACCAAAACTAATACAATCTCCAATGATGTCATAGAAATCTGTTTTTAGCTGTATTTGTTTAATGTCACTTCTCTAATTTGTTCAGTTTATTACTTCTCTTTTGTGGTATTATTATTATTCCTAAGACATTTTTAATGATGTTCATTTTCTTCTGGAAATCTTTATAATAAAGTATTTCATTTGGATAGTGAATGTCAAATCTGATGCATACTTCACAGGAACAGGAAAGTGTGCTCCTAACGCTACTGACCTTTTCTCTCAGGATGTGGCCACCTCTCTCCTCTAAGTGTCACCAGCTGTGCGCTCACCTTGCTGTGGGTTGTTCATCGCTACCTCCTCGCTACAGGCTCTTGGCCTTCCTGTGTGTGGGTTAGACTTGCTCCATGGAGGTTTTTCAGGCAAGACTCCTCAGGAGCAGGTCACCGTGCTTTTGTACGCAGGCACCTATGTGAGACTTTGGACCCCTCACCTTTCAGTCGGGAGGCAAGTACACAGCTATCGGCCACTCTCAAGAAACCGGGGGATATTTACAAAGTACTTCATTGCTAGATTAACTAAAGGCGCATGTTGGTGTTTTCAACCATTGGTCTCCAGAACTGAAGGACATCAAATTACAAATAGCTACTTTCTTTAGTGTTTACATTTTGGAGTGATACAGTTTATGCTCTCACATATTCCCTTGGTTAAAGCAAGTAACATAACTACCACCCACAGCCCACTACCAATGAGTCATTGCTGATTTACAGGGACCCCACAGTACAGAGTAGCATGGACGCTAGGGTTTCGGAGGCTATACATCTTTATAGCAGCTAGTCTTCTCTTTCTCCTAGGCAGCAACTGATGGATTTGTACTTCCCGCCTGGTGGTTAGCAGTGCAATGCTTAACCTACCATGCTGCTGCTGTGGTTAGCAGCTCTCATGATGGCTCTGATCATTTATACCAATATTACTGCACTACCTCATATCAAGGCATATTTACTAAGAGAGGAAAGCAAGCATCTGTTAAGTGAAATGTACATATTTCATTAATAAATAGCTAATGAAGGTGATTCAAGTCAAAATGGATACTCTCATAACACCACACTAAGTCCTGGAGCCCTCTTCCAGCTTAACCAAGCCAGGGTCATTGGGTTGAATTAAAAAAAAAAGTGCAAATGCATCAGAGTAGAACTGAGATCCACAGGGTAATTAATGGTTTCTTAGAAGTTGACCACCAAGTAGTTCTTCTCAAATTCCTCTAGATGGACTGCAACCTCCAACCTGTATCAGCTCTAGCTTTAATCACCCCACCCAGGGATCCCACAGTTCCCCATGCTGAAGGATGGAGAGAGCTGAGATTAGTGGTGCGGCAGTGGACAACATCCGAAGGTTGTGGACTAGTGTTCATTTATTGTCAGCAAGAGAGTTTCATTCAAGATTGTATCAACGAGTACAGCTGCCCTCTAGCAGCTCTATGTCTACCTGTCTCCTAGTTCTCCCGCCAGGTCTTTACTGTTTATCCTGTAAGGACAATCCCTGCTTTCTCTTAATTAGTAAAACCCAACTTGAAGGGAACCCAATGGGCTTCATTGTGCCATCCTGATTTGATTATTCATTCTGCCCATTGACAAAGCAATCTTCTTGCTCCAGACCCTGCTTGTCTCTCATGACGATGACTCCTTGCAGCTCTGCAGCCACTCTTTGGCAAATGTTTTGAGAGGTGGATCTGAACCCCCGACTCTCTAGCTTTCATCATTCGACAACACTTTCAGTCTGCTGGTAGCACATTCTTTCTTCCCAATATTGATTGGAGCTATTTAAAAATCAATCTTCTAAAGTTTCTAACACTTTGAAGTGCAAAGAAAGGTAGGAACATGGGTTTACTCAGCCAACACTGAGCCAGCATTTTAAAGGGATTATCATTAAAGTCCCCCTTTAATTGATACATGTTACATGACTGCAAGAGTTGAGAAATAGGTTGCAGAACATTGAGCTGCCAAGTTTCCTCTAGTGTCGAAGGAGATAAGAAATACAAAATAAAACCAAAACCCCTAAAGAATAATATTTAAATGATGAGTTTGAATCCCAGGTTGTCCATTAATAATTAAAAGTCAATTTGCAAGTGAATCCCTATCCCCTTGTCAATAAAATTGGGGAAATAATCCTGTTTGGAAGATTAGTGCTTGCAATAGAAAGTTTTCATATAAGCTAATACTGATGTTTTTCCAGAAAACATTCCATTGTAGTTGCCAATATTACATATAATTCTAGAAATTTCCTGATTGTTTTGTGTAAGTGGAGTGACTGAACATTCCAGTTTGTCTGGGCCAATCTTGGTACATATTTTTTTCAGTAAAATATTATTAACATTTCCTTTTATTTACCAAAACTCTGATGGGTACATGTTGGACTGATAAGCTCAAGGTCAACAGTTAGAAATCACCCATGACTCCACAGGAGAATGACAGGGTTCTTTAATCCAGTAAAGACTTATGATCTCAGAGATTCAGAGACAGTAGTACCGTGTCATATAGGGTCACATTGACTCCATGGTAGTCAGTTTGGTTATATGCTTATTTTTATTTATAAAAACATCCCAGCCTGCAGGACTGGATTTTATGTAGTAATCATTCCTGGTGCAAATCATTTGTGTTCACCTAGTGGAAGGAAGGTCAAGATCTACTTCTAACAACAAATAGGAAAAAGCCTATAAATAGTTGACCTTGGTGAGTGTTTTCCAGACTAGTCTGATGGGGTTTCACACCCTGGCCCCTAAGTCTACTTTGGTAATCCCCAGAAGCGTCTTTGTTTTGCTCCCCTTGCTGCTCTGTTGCATGCTCATAGTGTTTTGCCCTGGAGTGGTGGGGTCAAATCAGGTAGAATTCCCACACTGTGTCTCCAGTGTTGTTCCCTGTAGCACTCATGAGGGACATCATATCTCATGGTGGGGCTGGCCCTATGGACCTCTCTGTGCATGGACTACTCTACGGCAGAATGTTATATCATCCTTGGGGCCTGATGGGCCAGGATGTGTTCCACTCTCTCTTCTTCCCTCTTCGTTTGCTCCCGTGTGCTTTGAGTGCCTTTCTCCCAGTGATGTCTTCTGAAGTGCATTCTTCAAGGGGGGGGGGGTTAGTGGTCATGGAGTTCCCACATAGTTGGGATTGCACCAGTCCCACAGACCTCTCTATTGTTCTACTGCTTCAGGCTGCTATGTGGCATTCATGTATTGGAGCTTCAGGTTGAAGTCTGGTCCCTCTCTCCTGCTGTGGAGATATAAGCAATGCCCTCAGGTTAGTGCCCTGTTCCCTGCTACCCATATCTTTTTTTCTCTCTCTCTTTCTTTTCCCCTCCATTTAAGTTAGCTGTCACATGTATCCCTGGATTGGGTCCGGCCCCTGTCATCCTATCTGAACCTCGCCTCAAGAATGCATGCATATTTTGCCCCATGCCCATTTTGCATTCTTAAGCTTACCTAAGTGGACTCATGTTGTACTTATCCTTTTGTGCTTGGCTTACTTTGCTTAGAATAATTTCGTCCAGTTTTTGAAGTCAATATTGTTGCTGGTTTTTGTTTGTTTGCTTTCTTTTGGTGTGTGTTTTGCTTTGTTTTACTTTTTTTCTCATTATTGTCACTTCATGTGTATCTAGATAAATGGGCAGGATAAGCTATCCAAAGGAGGAAACAATGGGATGGATGGTTCCAGGGGAACTTAGGAGATGGGGAGGCAGAGTAAAGGAAGGGGGCGGGGAGCTGCCAATAAACCCAGGGAAGAGGGTACAACAAGTGATCTAAAATCGATAGTGAGGAGGACATAGGATACCTGGTAGGGCTTGATCAAGGGAAAATTAGCTGAGAGGAATTACCAAAAACTGAATGAAGACCAAATATGTCAATAGGATAATGGGAAAGTAAAAAGAAATAGAGGAAAGGACTAGAAGACAGGGGACATTTATAGAGGTCTAAATACAGGCAAGTACATATGTAAATGCATCTAAATATAAATATATGAAATAGATCTATGTATTTATTTGCTAGATAGTAAGAAGAGTAGACAGATTTCACTCAAACACTCCCTCCCGCAACACAAGAACACTTTGTTCTAATAATCCAGCATTCTGTGATGCTCACCTTCCCTGGCACAATCACTAAAGACACAATGGGTGTATAAACAAGTGTGGTGAAGAAAACAGATGGTAACTGGCTATCAAAGATATGGCATCTAGGGTCTTAAAAGTTTGACGTTAACAAGTGGCCATCTAGCAGAGAAGCAACAAACCTACAACAGCCTGTGCTCTCATAAGGTGACAACAGGATCAGGTATCAGGAATCAGAAGACATAAAAAAAACAAATATATTGATGCAAATGATGAGAGTCAGACAGAGAAGAAGTCCATCTGTAAATGATTGGATATCCCCTTACAAAAGGGTCACAAGGAAGAGACAAGTCAGTCATGGTGTAGTACAGCACCAGTGGAACAAAAAATTTTCCTTATGTAAGTGATCAACTTCAATAACCACTAGTTTAATGGGCAGCAGAATCACGCTAAGCTCTCTCCTGTGACTGCCTTTAGAGAAGTCGACTGTTGCCAGTAGGAAATGGAGGAGTGCACACAACATAGCTTCTGCAACTTTCATATACTTGAAGCCCATTTCTAGAGAACTTCCGGGGGAGTTGTACAGTGCGTCACCTCAAGAAGCATGGATCTCGTTTCCGGACCCAGGAGCATTGGTTGAGATCCACAGACTGTGGTTACGGTGGCCGCAGAGGAGGTGGTGGCAGCAGAGTGGGGTCAGGAGAGGGATAGATGTTGATCAGAGATCAGGAAAGATTGGCATGATTCTGAGCTATGCCATTTTTATCTTATGCTTGCAAGTGTTGTAGTTGATTGAACAAAACCAGTTCATAATGGGAATTTAAAAAAAAACACAAAAAGATGAGTCTCTGAATACAATTTGTAGTGATATAATACATAAAAAAAGGTCTTTAAACGTTTCCTGCCCTCCTCCCACCCACTGTCATGACCCCAGTTCCACCTTACAAATCTGGCTAAACCAGAGCATGTACATTGGTCCAGACAAGATCTCAAAACATTGGGAATCCAGGACAGATAAGCTACTCAGGACCAATAATGAAAGTAGTGATACCAGGAGGGGAAGAAAAAGGGAGGGAGGAAGAGAAGTCATGGTGGAATGAGGGCTCAAGTACAAAGAAAATGTTTTGAAAATTATGATGAAAATAAATGTACAAATGTGCTCTTCACCATGGATGTATGTATGGATAGGAGTTTTTAAGAGCCCCCAATGAAATGATTTAAAAAGAAAAAAAGATCTACTTCTAAAATAATTAGTCATCAAAAACTCAAAGGACTACGGTTCTACTGACACACATGCTCTAGCCAGGCACCCAAATCAACTTAGCAGCAACCAGCAGCTTTAACATTGAACATACCCGGGGTTCCTGGGATTCCATGACTTCATCATTGAAGCATTTCATTTCAATTCATAAAGACAAAGGTATTTAGTAAAATGTTCGTGATAAAGGTAGAACCAACCTTGTTCCTAAACAAATGCAATGTTACAGCTAATTGGAGAATAGTTAGTTGCCAAGTGGCCAGATAAGACGGCTTCCTTAGGGGTTGTCTGGTGGATTCCAAGTTGGGAGGACAATGAAGTATGCGACACATGTGCGCTGGAATCTGGGCTCCCTTGAGTTTCAGCTTTGTGTATTTCAGTTTCAATGTGCTCCTAATTAAAATGGAAATAGGAATGTTGCCTAAAAATAAAGGAAATACTTTCAAACTTAGACCCCCGCCTTAGCACATTAACAGCATATCCATTTTACAAAGACACCATAGAGCAAACAATTTAGCATGAAGGTTAGCACTTTGCTATTTCCACAGGTTAGTTTTGGTATCCATGTTTACACTTTATTACTCTCTCATCTCACAATACATTTAATCATACCCTATCAACTTATTAATATTCCATTTTAAATCCATTCTGGTTTTGACTAGGAGCCCTGGTGGCATAGCAGTTCAACATTTGGCTGCTAATCACAGGGATGGATTTACAACCACCAAGCCCTCAGCTTCTCTGATGGAGATACATAAGGCAATTTGCTTCCTTAAAGATTTGTAGGCTTAAAAATTCTATGGAGTGACTCCACAGCTATGAGTCAGAATCACTCTCAACAGCACTGGACTTGGGTGGTCTGGTGTTCCTGAGTGTGGCAAAAAGAGAAGCTGCAAGTTATGCTCACCACCCCCAAAGTCAAAGTTTCCAAATGTTTCTATTCATTTGACAACCAAAACAGGAGTGAGACAACAGTATCATCTGGGTCCTGAAAAGAAGCGAACCCTATGTTTGTTCTGATTTATTTATTCATGCCATTATTCCAGCTCCTGGCTTTAGAATGTTAGTGGAGTGAATGATTTTGTTGATTTTCCCAACTGAGGTCCTTGCCCTCAAAGATGCACATTTTAAAAACAGGAAATGTGTCTTTTTAGCATGGAAATAAATACAAGCCATAGGCAGTTTTCTAACTGAGACCCTCAACCCATGACTTTCCTGCCATAGGGGCCAAAGAAGACAAACAGTATCTGTGGGAAGGAAAAGCTGACCCTCGTTCCTAACTACATGGCTCATATTCTCCATACACAGACATTTGATAAATGCTCTTGCTCTAAGTTCACTCTGGGGTATTGTGAAACTCCACCCCTACACTCCTAAGTCATCCTAAATATTTCCCTTTGAAGAAATTTCACCCCTAATGTTCATGTGTTGTCTATTAACAAAACATGCACACGGAATGCAGACGCTCAATATTTCAAACATTTCTCCCCTTCAAGGGTGAGGGAGGAATTAAACAAGTGAGAAGGCTGGCTTCCAGCAATAACACAGCTTTAACAAATACATGAAATATTTATAGAACACAGAGAGAACAAAGGAAATGGAGCGTTTCCTTTGTGTCTGATTTTTCTCAGTGTATCATTTCACCTGGGTCCTAGCCACATTTCCCCTCCTTGGAGTTGTCTGCTGAGCCACCGTGGAGGAGATGTACCTGGTTAATGTATTCCCAACCTACTGTCCCTTCTGATTTCCAAGGGAGAATCTCAGCTGCATGTGATTACCATCACTGCATGAGCATTTGCATTCTGAGCACATTGTTGGTGAGAGGATGCAACACTGAGAGACAATAAGGTCTTGAAACTATTCAGAGGTACCATTTATTTCCTATCCAGGTTCCTAAGCACAACACAAAATTCAAAATATAGCAATAACTGTAAGATAATTCACTATGTGTGCATGCAAATAGAAAAAGGCTGAACAGTAATGATTTCCATGAAGTGGAAGAGAATGTTCATCACTTTTCTTACAGCCCACTGCTGAGGACCCTCCTGTATCACGAGAACTTAATTTTTCAAGTGTCTTCAAGGACTATTTTGACCACACAAGTTTTGTATAAACTTTGTCATGAGAAAGAAAAAAAAGAGAGAGGCAGACAGAGATCTCCTTCTAGGGGAAATTCCTGATGTTTAGCCTCGTCTGTAATAATCTTTTCTCATCTTACTCTAGTTAGGCCTTCTGTTCTGTCTTTCCACTATATGTGGGGGCCTGCATTTACACAAAGTCATTAAGATGCTATTTGTGTTTAATAATTGATTTAGACATTGCTATTCTTGTTAGGTTTTCTGACTTGGCTCTGGTTCGTGATGAGCCTATATGCAACAGAATTGGAAATGGACGGCTTCTGCTTCATCTGCACAATCTCTGAGATGTTTGGGACCATGACTGCAGCACTGTGTTATTTGTACCATAGTCTCCCATTTAATATTAACAATAGTGCTATGGTTTTGGTGAAATTGTCTTTCAGATCATAGTTTAAGGGAATTTAGACATGATCGATTAAACTGCACACTCTTTCAAAACCTAGGAAGAAGAGAGACTTGGGGTCACAAATACTCTCACCACAGCTTAGAAAATGAATATGTTTCTCTATACTAGCATTTCTTTTCCTCCACAAAATAAAACATGGGCATTGGTTCAGTATAGTCTTTTTCAAGTCACCTATAGATTTCATAAAGATAGCTATGGTTGATGCGTGGGCCTAAGACAACCATAAGCACCAACATATATGTGTACATTTTTGATTCAATGTGTAGCTTCCAGTGGAGACAGACTTCTAGAAAGCCCTCCCTCTGTTCTACAAGCGAAGTCCTCCCCTCTTTTTCAGCATACCTTGGCTATTGCTGTTCAGTCTGTTTCGCTTCAGATCATTTTTCACTAGCAACAAACATTTTCCCTGACAGGTGGTATTAAAATAATCTGAACTCGAGGACTGTCAGAAGGGATGTGTACATCATGGCAAAAATTTCAGGGGAGTACTGTGGCGGTCATGTGCTTATGCTAATTTCATGTTTGAGATGCAGGGATGGAGTCTAGCCTGTTAATCTGGAGATAGCTATTGAGTAGCCAATGAGCCAATGAGTCAATGAGTAGCCATTGAGTAGCCAATAGAGTCTCCTCTATGTGGGCATGGCTTTCTCCTGAGACTTCTGGGAAATCTCACGATATTTCCCTGATGGAGATGAGAAGCTATCTCCCCAGTTGTTGGGCGTTAGTCTCAGAGACGATGAATCACGGACAAGATGGCAGCATCTGAGGAGCCAGAGTAGAAGCCACACGGCTTGGCTCTGATGGAGCCAGACCTCTGAAGCTGGAGAGGCCACATGAGGACTCTTGCTAGTGATGAGTTGCTTCTGCCACCACTGGATGCTGGTGATGAACCCTGATCCCTGGAAGCAAGGAGCCATGGGGAGACCCCTGCCAGCACTGGGATTCTACACTCACTGACCTGTGCCTTCGTGAATTGGAAGGAGACATTCTATACTGGTATTGGACATATGGGTTAATATCGGATTTATGACTTTAAACTGGACTGGGTTGGGATGCTTTCTCTTTGTCCCATTCCTCTTGTATATAAACCATACCCTTATATCCATATGTGTGTCTATGAATTTGTTCCTCTAGTTTACCTGGACTAACACAATCACAAATAGAGCTGTTCTTAGTAAATAGCTTGCAAGAAAAGTCCACTGAGGAATAAAAGGAAGATATTGTAGAAAAAACAACAATTGTGAAATAAGTTGGCTCAGTAAAATTCATTTTAAACCTAGTCAAAATTATGTGTCAGTTCTGAAGGGAATTGCCCTACAGGTACACCTAATGAAGAAACAAAATCACTTCCAAAAAGTCAATTCATTAGCAGGTGCCATTGAGTTGGTTCTGAGTCACAGTGACCCTGTGTACTGCGGAATGAAACAACATCCACCTTTAAGGAGCATTCTGGCTGTATCTCTTCCAAGAGAGATTATTTGTTCTTTAGAAGTTCTATTACTTTCAATATACATTTCCCGGAACCATAATTAAAACTCATTGATTCTTTTTTACTCTTCCTTATTCAGTATCCAACTTTCACATGCAGATAAGGTTATTGAAAATACCATGTTTGGGTCAGATGCACCTTAATCTTCCAACTTGGCACCCTTGCCCTTCAAATCTTTAAAGTTGTCCTGTGCAGAAGATATGCTTAATGCAATACATCTTTTGGTCTCTAGATAGCTGCTTCATGAGCATTGATTGTCAATCCAAGCAAGACAAAATCCTTGACAGCATCAATCTTTTCTTGAGTTATCATAAAGTTTTCTATTGGTCCAGTTGGAAGGATTTGGGTTTTCTTTACACTGAGACATTATCCATACTGAAGACTACAATCTTTGATCTTCAACAATAAGTATTTTACATGCTTCTCAATTTCAGCAAACAAGGTTGCATCATAATATATCGCAGTTTGTTAATCAGGCTTCATTCTATCCTGATGTTCCATTCTCCTTTACACAGCCTAGCTTCAAGCTAATAGTTACTTCATAAGGTGTTTTCAAGGCTTTGCAAATTTCCGTGAGAACAGACAGCCTGCCCTTCCTCGTGCAGAGTGGCTAGTGGGTTGGGACTGTTGATATGATATGCTTTTTCCTCTCCTGACAAGTCTGTGGACAACAGAGTCTAGAAATAGATATGCTTTGTGCACATGAACAAAACAGAACATACAATAGATTCACTTATTTTAATTATTAACATTTAATTCATTATAACAATTTAATCATGTGAAGAGATGATTCAACCAGGATACAGTATAGCACCAAAGAAGCACACATAGTTCCTCCAGTTTCTGAAGGCTTCCTCCCCACCCCACCCCTCACTACCATGACCGAGTTCGATCTTAAAAATCTGGCTGGACCAGAGTATACACCGGCATAGACAAGAGCTTTCAGCACATGGAATTCAGGACAAACAAAACCCTCAGGAACAGTAGTGGGAGTAGTGAGATCATGAGGGTAAGAGGAGGGTGGAAGTAGGGGGATGGCCTGTCAAAAGATTGGATATATAGCTAACCTACCCCCACCCTCAGGAGAAGGAATAACAGAAATGTGGGTGAAGGGAGACAGTGGAGAGTTAAAGGACTAGAAATAACAAGAGTGATATACAATTGATCTAGGCTTCACGAGGGTGCAGTGGGTTGGCGTGGGGGAGTAGAAGAACAGGATACCAAGGTATCAAATAGAAAGAAAACACTTTGGAAGTAAAAATCGCAACATGCAAGTGTGCTTAGTACAGTTCAATGATGGATTGTGATAAGCTTTGTAAGAGAACCCGCCATAAAATGACTTATTAAAAGAAAATTAACAATAAAGTTCTCATGTAACAACCCAACAGAATGTCAAGCTGTTGACACAGATCTTTTCTTTCTGTCTTCAGAGCTGTCCATCCACGTCTCATGGTGATGTTTGCCCCTGCCCTGTCCTTTCCAGCTCAGAGTGAGTCAGTGAGAGAGAGGAGAATGCCTCAGGGGCCCTTCCTTTTGATCTGTACATGAGCAGTGTCAGGTCTGCTCTCCCAGACAGCTGCTGAGTGAGTTCAATCACCAGCCTTTCAGTGAGCTCCACTGAGACTGTGAGAAGGTAAGCAACTTGTTGACAGTTGCCTTGAGTCACTTTGGACCCAGCCATCCAAACAGAACAGTGTAAGAGAACGATGATCCTGTCCTGTGCCATCTTTAAAAGTCTTCGTATGTTTGTGCTCCTTGTCGCAGCCACTGTCTTCATCCATTTGCCAAGGGCCTTCCTCTATTTTTTCTGCCCCTCTACCAAGCATAACAGCTTTCTCCAGGGACTGAACTCTCCTGCAAACATGACCAAAGTCCTCCCAAAGTATGAAACCTTGCCATCCGTGCCTCTAAGTAGCTTCCTGGCCTGACTTCTGTCAAGACAGACCTGTGTGATTCTTTCAATATTGTTCACCAGCATGTTTCAAATGCATCGATATTTTTCAGTCTTCTTTATTTAATGTTCAATTTCACAGTATATGAAGTAATTGAAAATACCAGGTTAGGTGCACCTTAGCCCTCAAAGTAGCATCTTTGCTTTTCAATATTCTTAAGAGGTCTAGTACAGTTGATTCACCCAATGCAATGTGTGCTTTGATATCTTAACTGCTGCGTCCAGGAGTACTGATGATGTCTGTAAGCAATATGAAATCCTTGACAACTTCAATCACACTTGCATATGAGTCAAAAGTTGTGTCTGTCTCCCATGGAGCAGAGGGTGACTTTAAAGTGCGGAACTGTGGTGAGAAGCCCAGCATGAAACCACTCTGCCACCAGGGCTCCCTAAGCAACTTCCTTCCTTTGAAAAGTTGTCCTGGTGATGCTGTCAGGTAACCTTTGCATGGCTAACCTCAAACCTACCACTTGCTTTGAAGGAGAAAGACAACCATCTGCTCAATAAAGACTACAGCTTCAGAAGCCCTTCACATGGTTGCTGTGAATCAGTCTTGATTTGATGGTAGTATAAGTTTATACCGGTAACACTATATCATCCATAATAGAGATAATCTATGTGAGCCTTTCAGATGTGCTCATATTTGTCATATTAAAATTTGTAAAGCTTCCAGAGAGCTTGACAATCATCATTAACTTAGACTTTGATATCTATATTAATGATCCACTGCAGACATTTTTGGCTTATGAAAAACCAATTTGTATTTCCCATACATAATATAATTCAAAGAGCTACTTTGTTTACCCTCAAATCACCTTCCTCTGTATACATTGATTTTAAAAAGTGTTAATTGTCCTTTTGATTTAAAAATTAAATCGGACTTCGATCTTCAGATGCCAATGGTTACAGCAAATAAGCTAGGCCATGGCTTAAAAGGAACCGGACTATAATCTCTGTGTCTGGCGAGTAAGGAGTAGCTGTGTGGGGGATATTTCCGAATCTACTGGAATAACTCCCCAAGC
Organism: Nesogale talazaci; assembly: GCA_004026705.1. NCBI lineage: Eukaryota > Metazoa > Chordata > Mammalia > Afrosoricida > Tenrecidae > Nesogale > Nesogale talazaci. Next base: position 62,032 of record PVJH01002067.1, on the reverse strand, counting down.
TTCTGTGGCAACCCAGAAGCTCTGAATGGGCGTTCTTTAGAAGCTCTGAGGAAGCATTCAGAGACGTACTGCTCCTGCAAGGTGCTGGTCACCACTACCTCTCATTCAGGAGTGCAAGAAGACCAAATGATTCGGCATTTGACTTAATAATTTGAGAGAGAAAACATTTAGGGTTGTGTGAGTATTTTGTGTTTTCTTTCTTTCTTTCTTTTTCTTAAGAAAAGAAGTAGAATTATGCCCTGAAGAGGAGCTTTTAAGTTTTGAGATAGTGAGGCCTGATTGGTGAAAATTAAAGATACAGCATATAGTTAAAATCACTATTTTTTTTTAATGGGCTGATGAGAATTTGACTTTAGCTTTGCACAAAAGGTGACTGAGGGTTTGTGTGCATCATGAAATGTAAATATCAGTAAAAGAGCAATTCTGTTAGCTTTCTTTTCTGTACCTTGCTCCTAACCTAACTGTGGTAATTACCCAATTTCATGTCAACTTATTAAATAAATGTAAGGGTAAAGTTTAGCCTGTCAATCAGGTCACATCCTGATGATGCCTCCTTGTGGGTGTGGATTCTCAGGAGGATTATGGGAACTTTCTCTCAGTCTGCTTCACCTTTCTGTTGAAGAGCCACATTCAGAGGGCTGGAGGGCACAGTGGAGCCCCATGCCAGTGCTGAGATAATTCCACCTCCATTGGATCTGCAAGACTTTGCAAAACTACATGTGACTGCTTGAGTCTAAAGATGGATATTTGGACTAGTACTGGATTTTTGAGCTAATATCAAACTTCTGAACTTGACCTGGACTGGGTGCTTTCTTAATTCATAATTACTCTTTTTTGGGGGGACGGGGGTGCAACATTGCCCTCTGGTGGTCGTGGGAGCTACCCAGGCTTGCTCCTGGAGAGCTGCTGCTGGATTTGAACCGCCAAGCCCATGGGTTGCAGGCCCATACTCAACCACTACGCCACCAGGGCTCAGCCCACGCAATTACTCTTTGATATAAAGTTCTTCTTTATACATACATGAGTTTCTCTGGATTTGTTTCTCTAGTTTACCCATCCTAACACACTAATTTAGGCTCTTTTTGTCCATGTCATTCAGCTCTACTCTGAAAGTTGTTCAGTCTGTTCTGCTACATAAAATTAGATTAAGAGACTTGAAGGAATACCAAAAAACAGAAAAATATGAGACTGATGGGGATATAGGATTGATAACTTGTAGAAACTTGTATCCCAAAGATACATTTCTTACTGGACTCTTTTATGATTTTGGTCAGTTCCTGCCTGCACAAGACTTTATAGGAAGTGTAAAATGTTATCAATCTATCATTCTTTAGCAATCAGAACTTAAAGGCTAAGATTCCTCCTGGGAGAAAGAGAAGTTTTAGACTTCTGTAAAGATTTACAGGCTCAGAAATCCAAAGGACTCTTCTCTCATACAGGGTCACTGTGATGAAAAATTGATTGACAAGAGCGAGTGTTTTGTTTTTTAATCATAATCTAAAGCCCATTTAAAGAGGATCTGATTACTTAAAAATAAGGTCAAAATCAGTTATTTATTTATTTTTGCTTCAAGTCCTTGAAAGTTGAGACTTTATTGAGGGCCCAGGGCCAGAGAGCCCAGGAGAACTCCACCAGCAGGAGGCCCAAGAGCTGGGAGAAAGGGGCCCTTACTTCACCTTCTCTTTGGGACCCAGGTTGTTGGTGTGGCCACACTTCTTCTTGCGGCAGGTAACCGCCCGGGGTTGGAAGGCGAGCGCAGCACTCGGGGTAGATCATCTTATTGCAGTTGTACTTCTGGGCCGGCTGGCGCAGGGATGGCTCGATGATGCCACCGCGCAGACGCAGCACCAAGTGCAGGGTGGACTCGTTCTGGATGTTGTAGTCCGACAGAGTGCGGCCATCCTCCAGCTGTTTACCAGCAACAACCAGACACTGCTGGTCCGGGGGAATGCCCTCCTTGTCTTGGATTTTAGCTTTGACATTCTCGATGGTTTCGCTGGACTCTACCTCCAGGGTGATGGTCTTGCCCGTCAGGGTCTTCACAAAGATCTGCGTCTTTGCGTTTGCCCCTCAGGTGGCCTTGTTGAAGAGAAAGAGCAAAATCAGTTTTTAACACTATTTCTGAAAGTTAAAAAAAAAGTATATAAGCAATACAATGTATAATAGTTAAGTAGCCAGTATTTTTAGGGATGTGTTAAGTTTGGATTTTACATAAATTGGAATTGTAATCTCAAAATTTAAATAGGTTTGGCACTTTGTCATCACTGGAAATAGCTCATGTTATCAAATATGGGACTTTAGGACTGTTTTTCCATGAAAATTGTGTAACTTCCATTATTTGCACAAAATGCTATTTGTATATGTCAGCTTAGTCTTGAGTCTTTTTTGGCTCAAATCCTGGATATGATCAAATGATTCCTCTCTCATGTACCAACACTTTCTCTTCCTTTACAGAATAGGTCTTTACAATCAGTCCTCAAGAGGCTTATTTAAAATATGCCATAGCTACCATGTATCAAAACTTGTGTGTATGTGTGCAATGTACTCTATTTTGTCTTTCCATGGAATAGTATCACTGTTGCATTATTTGAGTTCACCAAATACCTAACATAAGTGGCAAGATTCTACTGTTGCTGTCTGCTCTAATGGAAAATAATTGCCATCAATATATTAAATACTAAAAGAGATGCAGAGAATAAACAGCTAGATACTTGCAGTCAAGAAAACTGATGCATACAGTGCAATATGACAGTATATAAGCAATACAGATACTACTCACTTAATTACTATCTAATCATTTGTCAAATTTTTGTAGCCATATATTCTACATGTCTTTATTTATTGGGAGTTAATATAATTCTATAGTTTATTCACAGCAAGCAAAATTGTACAATTTCTACCACAATCACTTTCCAAATATTCTTTTTCTTCCTGGACTGCTTGACATCTTCTCCATTTTACCCTCCCAAATAATTGTCTTTCTTTTTTTTTGGGGGGGGGGGGCAATCACTGCTCTCCGGTGGTGGGAGTAGGACCCAAATAATTTTCAGTCACTATTCCCCACAACGGGTGATCAGCTACACTCCTGCCCACCAACATACATGTACCTGGGTTTTCCCAGGTACCTCACGTGACCACTCCCCACCCCACCCTCACCTCGTTGCACTTGTCATCAGCATCCCATATCCCTCTGATGGGTCTCTCCACCTGTCCTGGGGACCTCGTATAAATCATAGATTTATATGGCAGGCACTCAGTAGACAACCTTTTGCATTTGCAACCAATTTGATGAACAATTTTGAGGAGTTGCCTCTAATTTTCCAGACCCACAAGGACTAGTATTGGACTGAGCATCCTCCACAAACTCCCCTCAATGACGAATTGGCGGCCAAACCACCAGTGGGTGGCATGAGAGAAACCATAATAGAATGCCTCCTCTGCTTTGTCTGGTACATGGAAGGTAGTAAGTGTTGATGGAATGGCACAAGATCCAAGTTTCAAGTGGGTAGGGCCAATGGAGAATGAACTATAGGAGTCGGTGGGTAGTTGGTGACATGTAGGAAGGGCACCATATCAATTACCCTCTGTGGGTTCTTATGTTGTTGGGAAGGCATGGTGAGGAAGGGCTGCTCTGATCCACAGGTATCCTGAGATGTGGTCAGGGAGCCTGAAGCAGAGTGAATGATGGAGGAAGCACCAGCTGAGGATGCTGTGGCCCCTGACCCTTGGACAACGTTGATTTTGCTTCTGGCTTGGTCTTTGGGACTTGCTATTTAGAACATGAGAAGTCAGTATGGAAACAAGAGTTCCTCTTGTAGAAGAATGATAACTACCCATTTACAAACACCAACTTCTCTGCAGACAAGAACAGGCAGCAATCTACTTCCAAAAAGATGTGATTCTGGCAATTTGACTTTGTCCCTTTTAGCTGCTATCATTCTGAACTTAATGGACAGAATTCACCAGTAAGAACGTTTTCCCATCCTCCCCTCCATCATCCATTCATCACATACTACTCACAGTGTTCATTTTAAAACAAAAAACATACTATGCCATTTCTACAATGTCTTTCATGTCTTTCATTGGCTGGAAGGCAAGCCTGAAATGAGTAATATGACATATATGACACTTCACTACCTGACCTCTGCCTACCTCTTCAGTCTTTTATTAATCTCAGGAATCTTTTTCTTTGCTCCGGAGTTCTAATAGCTCTTCATTTTTCATTGATCAAATTTGGTCCTCTCTTGGGTTATGATCATTGCTATTTTTATAGACTTAAATAATTTATTTTTAAAAGATGACTTTACTGGACACTTTGACAGCTCTTTTAGCAATCTATACATAAATTGCATCAAGCATATTTGTACATATGTTGCCATCATTATTTTCTAAACATTTACTTTCCATTGAAGCTCTTGGTATCAGCTTCATTTTTCCCTCCCTTCTTCACTATCCTCCTCATGATCCCTTGATAAAATTATAAATCATTATTTTCATATTTTATATAGACCACTACTCTCTCCCTTACCCCACAATTTCTTCTCTCCCTCACCCTCACTTTTCCCTTATCCTCCTGGTATCAGAAATGGTACCCCCATTTCTGTCTCTGAGGTGTTTATTTGATCTGGATTCGGTGTGTCTTGAGCGCCTTTCTGTACCTTTGTAAATGCTATGATCTAGCTTACACTTAAAGACAGAACTTAAAGACAGAACTGGAGTCATGATAGCAGGGAATGAGGAAGCCTTAAGGAAGAAGAGGAATATTGTGTGTTTCTTTATTGCTGTACTGCTCCCTAGTTGACTCATCCCTTCCTTGAGATCTTTTTGTAAGAATTTCCCATTATCTACAAATGGGTTTCAGGTCTCTGCTCCAACCCCCCATGTTTGCTTGCTTGCTTTCTTGCTTGATTTGAGTCTTCTGATGCCTGTTACCTGATCCCGTTGACATCTCATGATCTCACAGGCTGGTAGCTTTTTCCAGGCAGGCTTATTTCCTCTCTGCTACATGGTCACTTGTTTAAATTCCAACCTTTTCTTTGTTTGTTTGTTTTTGGTTTTGGTTTTTTTGGGCACAACTGCCCTCTGGTGGTTGTGGGAGCTACCCAGTCTTGTTGCTGCTGGATTTGAACTGCCAAGCCACTGGGTTGCAGTCCTACACTCAACTACTACGCCACCAGGGCTGAGCCCAATTCCAACCTTTAAGCCCTCAGATGCTATATATTTTGATAACTGGACATTTGCTTTCTACGCCACATTAAATTGTGCACCCATTTTGTCTTCAGCCATCATGGCTGGAGGGGGAGCATCACAGCATACCAAACCTTGAGGACAAAGTGTTTCTGTATTGATACAGGGTTTAAGCAGAGGGTCAAAGTCCATCCACTTCCTCACTGTATTGTCCTATATATACAAATGCATATATTTACATCTGTACACACGTATGTTTATTCCTCTATTCATTGCTTTGGTTTCTAGACCTTTCCTCTGTTTAATGTTCACTTTATCTCAAGTACTTTTCTTTTGTCATTGAATATTTTCAAAAATAGAACACTTAATTTTAATGAGTTCATCAGAAATTTTTAGCAACAAAGAGGGAGCATCTTTAGTTTCTGTCAAACATTCTTTTGAAATATTTCTTATTAATCACAAAATTCCCTTTGCATTTCACTCATGACTTTGGGATTTTGTTTCAAATCAAACACCAGAGGCAGATTCTGATTACATAGTTTAAGCTAATCATTGTATCTCTTTTCTGAACACAGAGTTGTTCAAGTTAGGTCACAGAATCAGGCCTATATTAAAGAAATGTAGGTACAGGATTGCTCTAAAACCAACATGTAAGTTCCCAAGAAGCACAGATCCTAACCATAAGGGAGCATAAATTCTTCATAGCCAGTTTTCATCTCTGAGTCCTTCCATTCCTTCATGAAAATGACCTTTCAATAAAGAAATTCCATAAAGAAATTCATGATCCATCTTTGTCCTTGTGCCTGATTGTGTATTCAAGAAAAATACTAGAAATGGAAGTGTAAGATTGTTTCTTAAATCTTTAGGTATAAACTGTTAAACTGTTTCAAGAAAGTTGGGAGTAATTTATATTCCTGCCAACAGTTTATGAGAATATCCTTTTCAAGTAAAATTTTTGGGCTACTCAAGGTATTAGAGTCTTGAGAGCAATATTAACATTTAGGTGGAAAGGGATTCCTATATAATAAGAAATGAAAAAATAAAAGGAAATTGAAGTACAGATTAACTCAAAATGTTTTCAACATAAAGGATTTTTAGATGATTATGAATGCCTGGAAATTAGTTTCAAGATATTAGAAACTACAGTTGAAATTAAGAATATGTGACAGATATATCTAATGTCTAAATGATTCAAACCAGTCATACAATTGTCCAAAAATAAAGAAATGGAAAGCCAAAGGGTGAAAACTGACCTGCTGCAGCTACCTTAGGGGAAGGACAATTATCATCAGCATTATCAGCTGCTCAAGACCAATTTCTAGGAAGCTAAGGCCAGATCTTGACCCGCCCTCCCATCTTCCTTATCAACTCTGATAACAGCTGTCCCTCCCAGAGCATTTTCCACTTCTGCGTCTGGGCTGGAGCATCCATTGCAATGGTAGTAGAAAACTCACAAACCATGATCAAGATTATTGATTTTATTAGGGAAGGCAACAGATGTCCTAACTGTTCATGTAAGAAATGCCCAGAAGAGAGTTTTTCAGTCTAGGCAGTTTCTTCTTTGCTGTGCCTGGAAGCTGGCCTCTCTCTGGCCCTCAGCCTCTTAGCCTGGCCTCTGACCTGTTCAATCAATATTTCCAAACATTTTTAGGTTGCCAATAAACACCCACAAGCATGCCACTCTGTTCAGAAACCTCACTCCAAAGAGACACAGTTCCAATTCTGTGAGTCAGAACTCAGCTCTCACAATTAAGTGCCGGGAGATACCCCATTTGGTAAGGCTGCTTCCTGCCTGAAGGCACTCAGCTTGATTTGCCCTGCAGACTGGGGAAGCTACAATTTGTCTCATGCTTGGGTTCTTAGGTCTGTTGCTGCCCCTCTGTCGCTTCTCTGATGTCACAGCTGACTCCTGGATCAAGGAGGCTCAATATGCAGGGGATTGGGGAATCTAAAGTGTGACTCACGGGCCTGTCTCTCTTGCTGGTAATAAGATAACCCTACTGCTTCTGACGTGGCTGATTTTATACTGAGCTGTAGGGTAGTTGCAAATGACTCTGTTAGCCATCACTCAGAGCTGGGTCATATAATGTTACACATCCTATGTATCAGTAATCATATCATCATATAGATAAGTATTGTCCCTCACCTTCTTAACCAGAACCATCAGGAAAAGGGAGATCAAGTGGTAGGAATAGCAAAGGCTATTGTTAAAAAAGGTATACTACATAAGTCTCTGAATTGCAAGAAGTCAAATATAATTCTTAGAAGGATCAATAAGAACAATTTATCTTTCTTTAGTGACACATTTAATTTTGACTTATGTGTACTTTCTGTCCATAATCATGATATAAGGGATAATCATTTTGGATGGATCGCTAGTTCTGTTTCGGAAGCCATTCAATTAGTATTAGGGAAAGGAGAGCGTGAATTGGGCAGAGTGAGCATTTGGCAGATTGTCAGTTTGGTGAATTGGCTTTTGAAGTGCTGACTTTTAGCAAAATGACCAAATCTATTCCTAACTGAGTCAATGTTCACAGTCTTTAAGCAGATAGTCCTTCAGAGCAGCAGATAGTCCTTCAGAGACTTGCTATGGAGTTGCTGGGGAGCTATTCTTTATGCTCTCCAAGGACCAGATGCAACAAGAAATGAACTTGAAATAGGGAAAAAACCAATTTCAATTGGATCTAAAGACAAATATGCCCATCTGAAGGATGGCATCTGGAAATGAGTTAACTTTCTATAGTCTTAGATATTTGACTCAGAGTTGCTAGTGAAGTTCCATTTTAGGCTCCTGAGATGATAGCCCATCAAATTTTACTCCCCAGAGAAGAGGAGATATCAGTAAATGGAAAAATGATAAGAATTCATAAAGATTCCAGGGATTTTACGTGATGGAGAAAGGTTTAAAGCAGTGATTAAGAATTCATAAAGATTCCAGGGATTTTACGTGATGGAGAAAGGTTTAAAGCAGTGATTCTCAACCTGTGGGTCACAACCCATGTGGGGGTCGAACAACCCTTTCATAGAGGTTGTCTAAGACCATCAGAAAGCACATTTGTCTTGTGTTAGGTCTTAGGATCCAAGAACCACTCCTCTATCTATCTCCAGGTGGGTCTGCACACATTCAGATACATCGACATACAGGCTCTGGCATGAAGACTATTACCCATGCTACACCATGCGTCAAGACAAAATTTCATTTGTTTGTAATTAGAAATAAATATTTCATAATATATGATTACATATCGCCTTGTGATTCATCACTATGCTTTCATTATGCTTAATTTGCAACATCCTGCATAGTTATATGATGTCAGTTATTTCCATGATGATTCGCAACAGTAGCAAAATTTCAGTTCTGAAGTAGGAACAAAAATAATTTTATGGTTGGGGGTTCATCACAACATGAGGAACTATATGAAAGGGTCACGGCATTAGGAAAGTTGAGATACAAATGAGGGCAAGACAAGAGCAGAGAAATTACAGACTGGGCATAATAAAAACAAACCACCAAGGTGGAGACATTTCACAGTAATATTGAGAGAACTACATAAGAACAGAAGGACAGAAGTATAATGCCCATGAGTGGTTCCTGCCATCTGCCTGTCAACTTACCGATGTGGTGGCTGGCCTCTTCCTATCCTACTGAAAGTTATTTCATCAGTTTCAAATACCAGGGGATTGATCAGAGTGGACAGACTTTGTTGGGTCTTCCAGAATAAGTTAGACTAGGAAGAAAAGCCTGGGGTCTACCTACAAAAATTAACCAATGTAAGCTCTTTGGTCTGGGGACAGACAGACCCAAAAGAAAAGTAACAAACACACTAATTGCCATGGAGTTGATTCCAGCTCACAGAGACCCTATAGTGCAGGGTAGAATGCTCCTGTTGGGATTCTGAGACTGTAACTCTTTATAGACATGGAAAGCCTCATCTTTCTTCTGCAGGTTGAGTCATTTTGAACTGCAGACCTGTCAGCAGGGCTGTGAATATCCATCACACCAAACACCAGACATTTCTTGGAACAGAATATTCTCTAATAGAGTTCTTGATTGACGAGCATCCCAGACTGGAAAGCATCCACAATAAACAGTGGCCCCAACCATGGACCCCAGCAAGCCAGCACCTGTGAAGGGGATGCACAGCGGACCATGTTCTATTTGCTGACATGGATCATCATGCATTGTAGCCTGAAGACAGCTAGTAACGACATGTCTTATTTTCTAGAAATCAGTCTTGAATGTGGGGTCTTACACAAGCCACTTGTTGAGGGAATCTGATAGAAAGGAAGGAAGTGAAGGCAGCAGGATCTGACAGGGAAAACTTTAGGTAAGGATTTGGTCTTAGCCAATAGCTTCACTTTGACCATGGGAAAGCTTTGGACCGTGGCCTGTGACACAGACTCGCTATGGGCCTGAATTGACTTGGTGGAGACAGGCTATCACGCAGCCTCCGCTGCTCGCCTGAGATCTGCTATGACATACCAGATCAGGGTGCTTCTTCGGATTGAGGGAAGTTCCCCGAGGGATGCCATGGATTTTTGGCAGCCACACTTTCAAGAGGTGGGTGATGGGCACATGGATGAGGAGAAAGTTCTTCTGGATAGACTCATTAATAGCATCTATTATAAATAGCATCTAGTGCTTATTTCTCTAACTGTGTTGTGTTTTATTTCATTTTCCTAAGTAATATTATTCTGAATTCTTTACGAGTTTTTTCCCGTGGTTTTTGAGAACTTGTATTAGTGCTTCTCAAACATGATCATGGATGGATTTCTGATATCATCAGGAGAGGGGTGGCTGTTTTGACATGTTGGTCCACTGCTCTCTGGCATTTTCTTGAAATTATACATTTCATTTTAAAGACTCAATTCCATCGTTCCTGGGCATGATAATTTTTGTTAAGAACAAAATCAGTAGCGTGTATGTTAATATATCTAGCATTTTAGCAAGTGTGTGACTAAAATGATTATGTCTTGGTATACCTCAAATGCAATTTAGAACTTCCTGTGTCGTTTATGTTTGTGAAGCAGCCTAGCTGCTGTTGCCTGCTCCGCGTTGCTCGCTTCTCTTGTTCGTTACCAGCTCTCACTGTGGTGTTTTGGATCAGACCCACACCTCGCCACTGTGCTCATCCTTGGGTGTGGCTGTGCCCATTGTTATGACCTTTAAGTCCATTCTTCTCGTCAAATATTTCCTTGGTTTGCACCGACTCTCTTCTATATCAGATATCCTTACACAGCTAGATAGTTGGTGATTTCTGTGAGCTCAATTTTGTGTGACTACGTTTAAAGTCCCTAAAACAGAGGGGAAGAATTTGGACAATGATGTGAAGAGCTTCTCAGATCCTTACAGAGCTAGATCCTATACCTGGCTTGTGGTTCTCCAGCTCTTTGATTTGAGCTAATGGCCCAGACATGTGACCATGTGACTTTAAGAAGCATCAGAGGCTGCCATCTGACCAGTCATCTCAACCGCTGACCTTGGCTTCATCTGCCTCTGCAACTACCAGCCAGAGTCTTCCAGCGTCATCTTCCTGCAGCCTGGTGTATCAGTCCACGCAGCTACTGAGACAGGAAAGACCTCAAAGGCGCTATCTGGCGCACACACGGACTTGAATCCGGTAGGATTCATCTATTTCTACCACTGTGTGAGCCCCATTCCTGGGAGGAATTTCTTTCATATCCACAAACACACGCCATGTGGATGAGATGGAATGATACAGTGACAGCAACAATGGTGGCGAACATAAGAAGAAATGGGAGGATGGTGCTGGGAAGGGCGGTGCTATTTTCTGTGGTAGATAAGGACGCTGTGTATGTGTGTGTGTGTGTGTGTGTGTGTGTGTGTGTGTCACTTTTTGCTTCTTAGAGAACCCAGCCCCATAGTTCTGTCATTTTGTCTTGCTGTTGTTCATTCAATATGTTGTCAGACAGTTCAGCGGGTTAAGAAAAAAGGAGTAATAGAAATGATAAACAAAGGGAGGAAGTGGGATGATTATTATTCAGGACATTGTAATGGATAAATTAAAACATAATATATATATATATATTTAAATATAAACCTATGATTTTCTATGTAAATTGTCATCGAATATAATATCAAAAGTTTTAAAACATCATACTGTAGATGTTAGGATTAAGATTCATTAGTGAGTAGGTGGTCAAAATGACATACTTCAAATTTCTTATGCATACTTCTTTCTCACTTTTATAGTTTTATCATTTGTTTCATAAAAGTCTATTTATCTGAAAAATGTCTATTTGTCTGAAAAAAAACTCTATCTGAATGTTGTTTTTATATAGTTTAGGATATCCTAACTGGACGTCACTATGATAAATGCAATTACAAGTACAGAAATTAAAAATCAAACTTTTAACCAGTCCTTCTGTTTATTTAGGATGAATGGCAAATAAGCTGAGTCAGACCACAAACTGCTGGGCTGCATTCTGGATTTGAAAGTTGGTTAGTGTCAATTTTGACTGGCTTCAGTAGCTTTCCATTTCAGTTTACCACCAGCACAGCAAACAAATTGTGCAAAGGTTGCATGAAATGAGGATACAAATAATTGACCAGAACCAGCTTGCAAAACCGCCCTATACTTCTTAAAGGAAAAACTAAACAAAACAACAATGACAAACCAAAGCCACTGTCTTTGAGAGGATTCTGACTCAAATGACAGGACAAATTATGAAGCACATCTAGATCTCAGGGGTAACTTGTAGGTGCTGAGCATCCTGCCAGATAACAGCATCCCCAAATAGAAACGTTTTATTTATGAGACAGGGGAAGGACCACCTCTCAGATCTGTTCTTTCCACTGTGCAACGCCATTCTTTTGATTCCACAGGTATGTATTTTTCTATTTATTACTGCTCCATGATTATTACATGCTGTCAGGTTAGTCTTTACTCTGTTGAGCCCATGAGCAACAGCAGACATTAATACCACAGTCAAGTGGTAAAGAAGGCTCATTGAAAAATAGGAAATACACAAACTATATAAATTAGCACAAGTATATTTAAATACAGGGCAAAAAATAGTGAAATATAGGTTTTAGAAATAGCAATTTGGTAATCTTGACCCCAGAAAGATATTTTTTGAGGAAATATAATTAAAAAATGTATTTTGTTTAAATAAACAGTTTAACTCTGTTTTATTGACAACAAAATTAGATGGCTTGGGAAAAATTATCTGGTTTAATATGTATATTAAATGATTAAATATATGTATAATTAAGTCATTTAATAAAAAAAACTAGTGGAAGACATTTTCATTTCTTAATACCATTAAGATAGTCAGCCAGACTAATGCAAAGACATGGAATAGTTTAGGTTATTCTATGGCCTAGAAAACACAGGAACACTTATGGGCACTCCTTGCTCCTCAGATTCAAGCTTTACAAATCACAATCAAATCCTTCTTGAACATTTCCAACTTTGATCCTATCCATATCCCTTTCCTCATTTCAAAATCACTGTATTAAGAAGTGAGGTCAAATTATACATTAACAAGTTGTTGGCCAGGACTATTGAAATACAAAACTCTTGTATCTTCACTTTCACTCATCACCAGGCAATATGCCACCCATTTGTAGCCATAAAATAATTTAAGCCACTTTTAGTACCATCTTTCTTTAAATGCAGGTATTATTTCAACATTTTGCTAGCAAATGACAGGAATTCAAGGCAATGGTTTGAGTGGGCAAAAAAAAAATCGCTTTCTTGACTCTGATAACTAACCCCTGAAAAGAATGCAATCACTGAACCCAGTCTCAGTCTCAGAATCTTCCTCTGCTTCGGCTTGCACATCCCCTGCGATGACTGAGACTATAGTGGGCCTTTGTTTGTCGCTGTGACATCCTTCCCTCCAACATGGTCTGGCTTCCTTGAGTATCCCTGTGATGCTGGAGATACTGACTTCCTCCCAGATCCAATAAGCCAACACCTTCACATTCACACAGTTAACTGTGCACAATTAAGAGTGCACCCACAGCCTCTCCTATGCAACAATGCACTTCCTTTATTTTAATTGAGAAATCTCATACTATGAAAAGTACCCATTATTGCACATAAGTTGTTCTTTTTTTGTTGTTCTGATTTTTACTATATTTGCAAAGTTGTGCAGCCATCGTCACTAGAATATTTTGTCACCCCAAAAAGAAATGCTATACAAATTAGCAGTCGTTTTCCATGTGCTCTTTCTCCTTCACCCAGGGAAACCACTGGAATTTTTTTCTTCTAATGGATTTTATTATGCTGAATCTTTCGTATACATGGAGTCATACAACACGTGACCTTTTGTGTCTGCTCTTCTTAATGTAGTATGTTTTCAAGGACGAGCGGCAGTTCTGTGATGGATAACCTCAACAAGGTTGGCGGTTCGTATCCAGCAGCCACTGCGAGGGAGAAAGATGAGGCTCTTCATTCTATTGCATGCATGCTCCCTATTTGGGATAATTAAAATCTAACAGTTATTATTTTATTTGTTCATTTATTTTCAGAAGCTCTGATAATACAGTACTGAAAGTACTCTACTGCTACCTGAAAAGTTAGTGGCTTCAAGCCTACCAGCAGCTTTGTAGGTCAAAGAAGTGGCAGGCAGCTGCTGCCAAGATGACAGCCTTGGACACTCTCTGGGTAATGCTGCTCCGTCCTGTCAATAGGAATTCTGTGATAGGAATTGACTGATTGACATGGATTTGAATTCAGTTTGCCTGCTTTAGGTTTACGATTTTCACCTAGGGCTTCAAGGTACAAGTGTAGGTTACTGAGTTGCCATGTTTCCTATTGTCCTGTAAACACTTCTTAATGTACATCTCATAAATCTTGGTTTGTTGTGGTTTTGTTTTATTTATCTCAAAACATTTTATAACACCATTTGAGATTTCTTCCTGTATCTATTTGTTACTTAGGAGGATGTTGTTCAGTTGTTGCACATTTGTTAAATTTCCAAATTTATTTCTGCTATTGATATCTATTTTCATGTCAACATTTTCAGAGAACATGTCTTGAATGTTTTCAATTCTCTTTAATTTATTGATATTGGCTTTATATCCTAACATATGGTTTATTCTGGGAATGTCCCATGTGTATTTGAGAGAATTCTTTATTCTGTTTTTGTTAGATGAGATGGTTTAATGATAATTGTAGATCTAGTGTGAAGCATTCTGAAGGTCTCCTATTTCCTTGCTATCTACTTCTCTCCCTGAAAAAATGGGAAAAGACTGTTTTCATAATGTGAAGCATGACTCAGGTCAAATAATGATAAGCTTTGCAAATGAAGTATTTCAGGAAATCTCTGTCATTGTTGTTCTTGTTTATAGATTCCATTGAGTCCATTCACTTTCATAGGGTCCCTGTGTGCAGCAGAACCAGACATCCCCCAGGCCTCACAATTGTTCATGTATTTGAGCCACTGTGTCCCCCCATCTTGTCACGTTCCTTTCTCTTTTACCCTCTGTTTCTCTGCTTTATCAAGCATGGTGTCCTTCTGCAGGGACTGGTCTGTCCTAATAGCATCTTCAAAGTAATTTAGACAATATTTGTTCTATTTTGTATGTTTGGTTTTTGGGGGAGGGCATCACTGCCCTCTGGCGGTGGGAGTAGGAGGCCCAGCCTTGCTGCTGCATATGAACCTCCAACCCAGTGGGCCACAGTCCCGCGCACAATCACTACACCACCGGAACTCAGCCCTGTTTGTTTTGCTTTTTGGGTTTTTTTTCAATATTTGTTCTTTGGGCAGTGTTTGTTCTCATGGTACTTTCAATATTTTTCACTGACACAGTAATTCAAGTGCATTGATTTTCCTTTAGTCTACCTTATTCAACGTTGAACTTTCACATGGACATGAGTGATCAAAAATACCTTGACTTAGGCCAGTCCTTGAGGGGGTATCTTTGTTTTTAAACATTTTAAAGAAGCCATGTGCAGATGTTTTAACCTATGAGAATATGTCCTTGGATCACTTGACTGCTGCTTCAAGGTGGATCAAGTATGAATGCAAGCAAGGTGAATCCATGGCAACTTTCATCTTTTCTCCATTTATCATGATGTGATCTATTGGTCCAGGTGTGAGGATTTTGTTTTTATTTACACTGAGTTGTAATCCATACTGTAAGCTGCCATCCTTGACCTTCATTAGCAAGTGCTTCAAGTCCCCATCATTTCCAGCAAGAGAGGCTGTGTCATTTGTATATAGCAGATTCTTAATAAACATTCTTAATTCCAATGCCAAATTCTTCTTCATATGATCCAGCCTCTCTCATTATTTGCTTAGGACACAGATTGCATGTGTATGGTGAGAGGATACAACCCTGACTGACAATATTCTGTGGTTCTCTTCTCTTGTTCTGATCTCCAAACTCCATCTTGACGCATGCACACTTCTGAGTGAGCACCAAGAAGTGTTCTGGGATTTCCATTCTTCTCAAGGCTATCTGCATAGCTGGTTATGGTCCACACAATTAAATGCCTTGGTATTGTCACTGAAACACAAGCAAACATATCCAGGCTGGCCCCATAAGGCAGTATTATGGGAAAGGATTTGAAGGTGCTCCATTCCCATTTTTGCTTCGACGAATACCTGCTAGATGATAGGCTTGACCCGTGATTTGGAGTTTTGGACACCAGCATGGAGTGCAGGAAGGAGCTCAAGCAGCCCTGTTGAGGAAAGCAGTTGACTGATAAATGATAGGTTACTGGTTCAAGCCCAACACCTGATCTATGGGAGAAGATAAGGTAGATGAGAGGATAAGATAATCTTGTAAAGATTTATAGCGTCGGAAATGTTATGGAGGGTTTCTGTGAGTCAGAATTGACTCTGTGGAACTGGAAGGATGGGCTGGCATTTGGAAGAGGGACTTGGGTAGAAGCAAGGTAAAACATAATGCGATCCATTATTCGCATCAAGATTCAGGCATTTTTTCCTAATTGCTGCATCTTTTTGGCAATCTTTCAGAGTTCTTTAAAAATTATACTAGAAACTTTTGTTTACTGTTCTCATATCTTTTATGAAACAGATATTATTCAGAAGGTCTTACTTTACCATTCCTATTGATATTTCCTCCCTCTGCTGTCTTCTGAATACGCAGCCCTTAGGTTATGAACATCCAATCTACATATGACCTGCAGAAGTAAACCAAACCCTAGAAAGTCTATTGCATTCAAAATTTGAGGTATCTACAATGGTTTGCAATAACACATGGGTGTACATAAATCAATAATCTTTCTATTTTGCTAAGTTAATGATGTTTTAAGTAGGTCTTGAAGCTGGTTTTTTTTGGGGGGAGGGGCATCACTGCCTCTGGTGGTCGTGGGCGCTACCCAGTGCTGCTCCTGAGAGCCGCCGCTGGATTTGAATCACCAAGCCTGCGGACAGCAGTCCTGCACTCAACCACTTACGCCACCGGGGCTCAGCCCCTTCCTGAAGTTTTTAAAATGTGTTTCATGTATTGAAAACTATACTATATACTTCAACAAATATTTCATTGACTAACATTATATATGAAATGTATATAATTGTTCTGACTTAAATACAAATTAGACTTAAAGGCAGGCTTCAGAGAGGAAATCATTAGCAATCTGGGGACCACTCATAGAAGACTTTCAGTGTGTGTATTGTGTTTCCTGCTGTCAACTGTAGCCAGCAAACATTTTGGTGCCTCAAATATTAAACTTGCTTCTTAGTATTCTGACCAGCTAATGCCAAAATGACACCAGTTTTCACCTATCAGCTCTATTTTTGGAGATGCAGAAGACATGAATGTTGGTTTTATTGAAATACTTCATATTACACTAAAAAGGTGTAAATATCACCCTCGTCTGTCAATTTTACCTGGTATGGTGGCTTGTGTGTGGCTGGAAATAATATTATTAGTATTTCAAACACCAGCAATGTTACCCAAGTGAGATGTTTTTCAGCAGAGCTTCCAGACTAGAAAGAGATTATGAAGAAGGAATCAACTGTACACTTCTGAGGAAGCAACCTCTGAAAATGTTATGCAAAGCAGGAAACCAGTGTCAGCTGCTGAGGCAGAGCCTTCATTGGCGGAGAGAGGGCAGATGATGGACCCCTTGAAGCAGGGGTGGAATTCAAATGGTTTTAATACTACCATAATGACCTTTTAAGATATAAAAATGATATACTGAAAGGTAGTTCATCCTTAAGTAGGAACAGTAAAGTACACAAGTTTCATTATAAAAAATTTAAAATATTAATGGAAAAATATTAAATAATACCTGACAAAAGCAATAAAACTGTTACATAAGGTATCCCCATATTGCTTCTTAACTGGCATCCTTCCTTGAAATAGTCTTCATTTTAACCCAAGCATCATTGTCTGTGTGATTTATCCGTCACCATCATTTCACTGTAGGAGTAGGATCCCATTATCTTAGAGATAGGCCAATTAGACAATAGTCATTGTGTTTGATATAGTAGAAACAGTCTCTTCTCTGAACATATTACACTCATCTTTGAAAAATCCTTCCATGCTTCTGCTGAACTTGCAGTAATTATTCTGATACTATTTTTAGCTTGGGACATTTTCAGGAGTTGCATAATTCATTCACTCATAATAGCTCATGGGAGTTGGGGCAGAACCAAAATTCTGAGAAGCATGGCAATGTGTAACCCTCTGGTTATTTGGCATGGTACTTTTTCCCCTTTATGCTGTGTGTGTCTTTATGCACACACACAATGAAATAAAAATATACATCTTCATCAGAGCCATAACAAGTTGTGTGAGATGAATAAATAAATATTGAAGCATAGTTCCATCTATTTTTTATACCGATGGATGGAATATTACTCAGGTTTCTGAGACAAGGCTAATGTACAGATGACAGTGTAGAAGGAGTTGGGAATGTGAATTTGTGATTTCTACATTGAGTGATGGTCCAGATACCCACCTTAGAGGGTACCCTGGTTTCTAGTGTCATTTTAACAAAAGTTCACCAAATTCAAGAAACAATTGGGCATCAGTTTGGCAGAACAGAGGCAAAGTACCACTGTTGGGAAGAATTCTAAGTGTGACCGATGAGGAGCTGGTTTCTCAAAGTAGAATTCACCATGGTAACATGAATGGAGTAAATCCTGTGAGAGTGGAGACTATGGAATCTTTATTTGCTGATGGTATGCATATCAAGATGTGAAGAAATGGCTGCAAAAGTCTAGATAACTAGATTTTAGAAATTACAAAAATGAATACAGGGAAATTGGAAGTAATGAAAAATGAAATAAAAATGATCAAAATCTGTATCTGAGGTGCTATTGAGCTGAGGTGGGCTGGTATCAACTCTTTTGATTCAGAAAGTCATATAATTTCCTATGTAGGAAATGACACAATTTTGAGGAATGGAATTGCATTTAGTATCTAAAAGGATATTTTAAGTTTTATCTTAAAAGATAGTTTCATCTGTGGTAGTACTACATCTATCTGACTTCAAGAAAATCCAAACAATAGAAATATTATTCAAAACTATGTTTCAACCACAAAAGTTAATGATGAAGAAATTAAAGCATCTACCAACATCTTCAGTCTGAAACTGATCAATCATGCAATCATGATACATTCATTATTATTGGCAATTGGAATAAAAATGTTGGAAATAGAGGAAGAAACCTGGACAATATGGATGTTTCTTGTGATAGAAAAGAAGCTGGAGATCACAAGATAGAATTTGTGATGACTTGTTCTTTGCAAATACTTATTTCTGTTTTTTTTAAAGGTTCTCTTTTTTTGCATCACTGCCCTCTGGTGGGAGTAGGAGGCCCTGGCTTGTTCCTGTAGAGCTGCTGCTGGATTTGAACCGCCAAGCCAGTGGGCCACAGTCCTGCACACAACCACTACACCACTGGGGCTCAGCCCGCAAATACTTTTTTCAACATACAAATGGCACTATACATAAGAGCATCTCCAGATGGAATACACAGAATTCAAATGGACTACATCCACAGAAAAGATGATAAAGAAACTCAGTATCAGTAGCTAACATCAAGCTAGGGGCTGATGGTGAGATAGATGATCAATTGCTCATGTGTAAGTCCAGGTTGAAGTCAAAAGAAATTAATACAAGTACACGAGGACAAAATATGATCCTGAGTCTGTCACACCTGAATTTTGGGAACATCTCAAGAGTAGATTTGACACATTGAACCCTAATGAAAGAAGACCTGATGAGCTGTGGAAAGACATCAAGAAATCATGTATAATGCAAAACGTCAGTAAAAATATGGGAAAGAAAGAAAAGATCAAAGTAGATGTCAGGAGAGACTCTGAAATTTGCTCTCAATCACTGAGCAACTGGGGCCAATGGAAAAATGCTGAAGTCAGAAATGCTGGATATAAAATTTCAAAGGTCAGATGGAGAAGACAAAATCAAACATTATAATAAAATGTGCACAGCCCTAGAGGTAGAAAACCAAAATGGAAGAATATACTCAGTATATTTTGAATGGAACGAACTGAGGAAAAGATTCAAGTCTCAAGTTGAGAAAATGAGGGTTTGTGGGAAAAATATCAAATGATGCAGGACTATCAAGGAAGAAGGAGAGGATAAACAGAGTCATTGTACCAAAAATAACTAGTCAATAACCCACCACTAATTAGGAGGTAGCATATGAGCAAGAACCTATGATACTGAAGGTCACACACTCCACTGAATACATTTGTCATACAGGCTCTACACACTGATGCAGTAACAGTTGAAATGTTTCAACAAGCTGATGGAGCACTGGAATCAATCATCTGTGCCAGATCATTTGAAAGACAACTATTTAGTCAACTGACTGGAAGAGGTCTATTGTTAGGTTGCAGTTAAGTGCTATTGAATCTGTTCTGACCCATAACAGATGAGCTTAAGCAACAACAGAGGGAACCGCTGTACAGTCTTGTGGCATTCTTACAATTGTTTCCACACTCAATCCCACTCTTGTAGCCACTGTGCCAATTCATCTTGGTGAAGGGCTTCCTCTTTTTCCATTGTCCATTCCATATGTGTACCCATTCCAAAGAAAAGTGACCCACCGGAATGCTCTATGAAGCAATGTCATTGCGATCATATGTAAGTAAAGCATTGCTAATGACTATCTAACAACAGTTGTAGCAGTGGATTGACAGGAAGTTATCAGAGGTTCCGGGTGGATTCAGGAGAGAACCTGGAAGAAGGGATATTATTGCTGATGTCAGATGGATCTTGGCTGACAGCAGAGACCAGAAAAAATCTTACTTGAATTTTATTGACTATGTAAAGGCATCCAACTGTGTGGCCAATAACCTCAAGAAGAATGAGAATCCCAGAACATTCATGGTGCTGATAAAGAATCATGCCTGGATCAAAACAAGGACACAGAACCACAGAATGATTAAAAAGAAGAAAAGTTTGAGTCAGGGCTGTATCCTCTCACCATGATTATTTAGTTTGTATACCGAGAAAATAATTAGATAAACTAGATCATATGAAGAAAAGTATATTATCAGAATTTGAGGAAGATTAATTAACGACCTGCAATATGCAAATGGCACAATCTTGCTTGTAAAGAGATTGTGAATCACCTGCTGATAGAGATCAAGTACAGTTGCCTTCAGTATGGATTGCAAATCAATGTAAAGGAGACTAAAGCCTCACAAATGGACTATTAGGTAACATAATGACAGATGGAGAAATGATTTTGTCTGTAAGACAGAAAAAAATAAGACGTTTTGCTCCCATAAGAATTTACAGCCTCAGAAACCCACCGGAAAAATTCCACTCTGCCCTATAGAATCATTGTGAGTTGTGATCTATGGGCTGATAGTGAGTTTGGTTAAATAAATATAAACTAAAATATTTTGAAACTCCAAATGAGTCTGCCCCTCTATTAAACACCTTTATTAAAATTAAAATACTCCAGTATTATTATAAGATGACATAATTTCTCCACCCATTCACAGAAATGCTTAAAGTTATTTTTTTTTCTTATAAAGAAGCTGGGCATCAACCTCACCTCTGAAGCACTTAAGATGTATCATCCATTGACTTATATTAAAATGTATTCTGAAAAGTGTACTAGATAGTTTGAAGAAAAAAAATTTAGATGTACAAAATATTTATTAAAATTGTGCCCTCACACCTTCCATATCTATTCCTTTTTACTTTTATTTTGAGTTTTCTCTCTTTTCAAGTAGTGTTTTAGCTTTGCAGTATTCAATTTGTAACCTCTATATACATTGTATAGCTTGCCAAACCAAAATGCAAACTTCTGTGTTATCTGATGAATTCTAACACTCCACGATCCTAAAGAATAAAAATGAATAGCCTTTTGGAATTT
Organism: Nesogale talazaci; assembly: GCA_004026705.1. Lineage (NCBI taxonomy): Eukaryota > Metazoa > Chordata > Mammalia > Afrosoricida > Tenrecidae > Nesogale > Nesogale talazaci. The sequence continues at coordinate 40,537 of PVJH01002067.1, read as the reverse complement.
CCAAACCTTTCAATTTTTTAAGGGATAGAATGGCTTCAGGGGTGGGGGTGGGGAGGTGGTGGCAGGTTCAAACCACTAACTCTATGAATGGCAGTTACTTGAGTAGCCTACTAATCACTGTGGGTCCCTATACAACTTCCCTTGGAAGTTTTTTAATACTTGATTATTTTTTTAAGTATGTCTTATCTTCTTTTGTCTTATCCTGTAATCTGTGAATTTTAATTTTCACTTATTAAACTACAATGATTAATCAATGTTAGTATAGCAAAAAAGCTGAAAATATACATGGAATACCAAATCTAAGAAATTAGGACTGATGCGTCCTATTCAATGCAATTTGTCTGAATGAGCACCCTCAATAATCCCAGCCAAGATAGGTGACCTGTATAATTCCTTTATCCGTTGAATCTAATTCAATGGCTCCCAGTTTCAAAATCTGGACTCTTTTTGGAGAATTAACTCTTAATTCAGAATTCCTGGGATAAATCCACAGTGGTCTCAGAGAAGTCATAGGCTCATGTTCTTTACCACTAAGTAGGATAATAGTATTATTCCTTTGTTGTTCGAACTGGGCAGTCTGGTGAAAATAGAAATGGAACTGTGTTTGACGGCTTCCATTTGGATCAGATTGAAATCATAGATAAATTCCTCTCCCAAAGTAGCATGCCATTCTGAATAGACAAAATAACAAATACTCAAAAAGCAAAACAAAACACAAAAACACCAGGGCTGAGCCCCGGTGGCATAAGTGGTTGAGTGCGGGACTGTGCCCCATGGGCTTGAAGGTTCAAATCCAGTGGTGGCTCTCAGGAGCAGTGCTGGGTAGCTCCCACGACTACCAGAGGGCAGTGGTGCCCACAAAAAAAAAAAAAGACAAATACACATAGAAGGAAGTAGATAAGAAATAATTCTGGTATTTGATAATTCACAAATTGGCAAAAACAGTAGAAAAACTAGAGCATCTTCATTTTGCTTTTATTTTTTCTTGTTTCATATTCTGTGACTATTATAAAAGCTTCACAACTCTAAACGCTATGCGCAAACTTGAATTAGGAATTCTCTGATCTGTAACATCTCTAATAGGTTTTGGTGGGAGGAGAAGGCAATACACAAGAAGAAATTTAATCATAAAATTCACTGTGATTATTCATGGATAAGAGAAATAATAATACAGAGAATATTGCCAAATACCTAAATTACTATACTAATTCAAAAATATTAAGCAATCAAGCAGTATATATAAGTATATATATTAAGAACATTCTGATAAAACAGTACTTGTGATTGCATGTCAATCAAGTTGCTTTTGAATATTGTAATGATTTCAGGATTTAGATAGTGATTGTATACTGCTATTGTTCATTTTGCTTTCAAGAAAAGCTATTTTTATCCAAGGAATGATGTTGATAAAATAGCTTGGATATTTGATTGTCTATGTGAAATTCTTATATGTAATCATAAAGTTGTTTAGCTTTAATAACAGTTTTATCTCAATCCAGCTACTGAACTCTAAAAGTTACATACAATTCAGATAATAAATGTTATTAATTAAAACAATGCAGTATTCTTGTTAGAAATTATGATGGAAGAATTCTCCTAAGCAAAGTGAGTGGGGAAATAGCTAGTGCCCTTTAAATTACCCCTCTTGAAGATAAAGAAATCAATGAAATGGCTGGATTTCTAATAAGGGCAATCAAGGCATCGTCCCAGGTCTCATTTTCCTGTGTAGAAATAAATATTTCATGGCTTTTAGATAGCTAGAAATTCAATCTGACTCTGTATCCTGTCTTTAGGGCCCATTGGCAGTGCAATTACAGAAGCTGTAGAAAACAAGGGCTTGATGATGAAAGTGAGGTATGAACTACAGCAATTTACTTTGAATTTAAATTACCTTCCATTTAGAAGATGAGTAGAGAAATGGTTCTGTTTTCACACTGTGATGTTTGACTGAACAAACATTTAGATTCATAGATTTTCAGGGAATGACCCAGTCTTATTTGTCACTACTCCATGATTTTCCCTTCCCCCCTATTTTCATTGATATTTAATTCACATATCATGGAATTCAATCATTCAGTCAGATTTAAAAAGAGTTTTGCAATCATCATCACAAACAGTTTAAAAATTTTTCTTCTTTCTTATATTCATTGTTATTGGCTCCCGGTTTCCCCCATCCCCACTCCCTATCATACTCCCAAGAAATGATAAATCCAGTTATTATCCCTTTTGATTTACCTATGCTGGATTTCATATACAGAAAAGCTTACCCCAAACAAACAAGAGCAAAACCTAAATTTCAAAGGAAGTAGAACATATCAAAAACTAGAACAAATGCAAAATGAGTTGAAATGAAGATTAAATGATATGGTGTTATATTTAAACTGAGTGCATTTGCAATAATCCACTTTCCAATACACTGTGCATTATAACAAGACTATTCTTAACGCTTGTTTATGATGAGACGAAATTCAACAGACATTAGATGTATAAACAAGGTCTAATTACATATCATTTTAATAGTGATAAAATTAAATTCTCCTTCAAGTAACTGATGGGGGTCTAGCTATAGCTTTGTAACATGTAACATGTAACATGAAACGGACCCAGAAGTTGTAGTTGACTGTAAGTATATGGTGAATCATCTGATATACGTGGCAGCAAGCTAGAGTGTGTTAACTGCTATTTATAAATCAAGGTTTGTTAGTATAGAGTCTTGTTCATATATTTATGAATTGTATATGACTGCTTTGGGATTATAACAGCAAACTGGCTGTTGTTAATGAGATTTATGACTCACAAAGCTTAAAATGTTTATCTGATCATTTAAAGGAAAAAATGTTGCAATCCTCTTTTCTAACAAAATGTTCTCATTAGGTACAGTCAAACAGGTTCGACTCCTCTCATTCTTCCAACTCCGTGCATGGTCACCATTTTTTTTTTGCTAGAGGACATTGTTGCAACTTCTGCGTCAAGACTTCTCCTCACGGGTCTCTCTTGTTTTTGTTGGTAATTTACCAAGTATAATGGCCTTTTCCAGGAACTGGTCTTTCCTTAAAATATGTTGAAATATGTGAGATGAGGCCTTATCATACATGCTCCTAGGAAGTATTCTGCTTTTAATTCTTCCAGGGCAGATTTGCTTGTTCTCTGCCAGTCCATGGTACTTTCAATATCCCTCACCAGCATCAGAATTCAAGTGGATTGATCTTTCTTCAAAGTGCAGCATATACACAAGTATATGAGGCTATTGAAAATATCCTGACTTGGTTTGGGCATATCTTTGTCTTCAAAGTGCCATCCTAACTTTTTAACACTACAGAGTCCTTGTATAATTGATTTGGCCAGTAAAGTACATCCTTTGATTTCTTGACTGCTCCTTCCAGAAGCATTGATTATAAATCCAAGCAGGGTCAAATCTTTGACAACTTGAATATTTCCTCCATATATCTTGATGTTATCAATGGATTCACTTGTGAGGATTTTACTTTTCTTTACATTGAGTTTTTATCCACACTGAAGACAATCCTTTATTTTCATTCTTTGTTTTTTCCTTTTTTCAAAATCATTTTATTGGGGACTCATGCAGCTTCAATCAGAAACTATACATCCATCCATTGTATACAAAGCACATTTGTATACTTGTTGCCATCATCATTCTCAAAACATTTTTTTTCCATTTGCGCCCCTGGTATCAGCTTCTCATATTTCCCCTCCCTCCTAGATCTCCCCTCCCCCATGAACCCTCGCTAATTTATAGATTATTATTATTTTGTCATATCCTAAACTGTCCAATGTCTCCCTTAACCCACTTCCCTATTGTCCATATTCCAGGGAGGAGTAACTTATATGTAGATCCCTGCAATTGGTTCCCCCTTTCCACTCTACCTTCCCTCCACCCATCTGGTATCCCCACTCTCACCACTGGTTTTAAAGGGATCATCTGTCCTGAATTCCCCATGTTTCCTGTTCCTATCTGTATCAGTGTACATCCTCTGGTCTATCCAGACTTGTAAGGTAGGATTGGGGTCATGATAGTCAGGGGGAGGAAGCATTTGAGAACTAGAGGAAAGTTGCATACTTCATCATTGCTATACTGTACCCTGACTGGCTCATCTCTTCCCTGTGACCCTTGTGTAAGAGGATGTACCTTCACCTACAGATGGGCTTTGGGCCCCCAGTCTGTACTCCCCCTCATTTATAATTATATAATTTTTAGTTCTTTGATTCCTGATACCTGATCCCTTTGACATCTTGTGGTCTCAAAAATTGGTGTGCCTCTTCACGTGGGCTTTGTTGCTTCTGAGCTAGATGGCCGCTTGATTGCGTTCCCAGACACTACATCTCTTGATGGCCAGGCCCCATCAGCTTTCTTCACCACATTTGTTTATACATACATTTGTCTTCAGCAATCATATAAGAAAGGAGGGCACCTGGGCTGAGCCCCAGTGGCTTAAGTGGTTGAGTGCGGGACGGCAGCCCGCGGGCTTAACAGTTCAAGTCCAGCGGCGGCTCTCAGGAGCAGCACTGGGTAGTGCCCATGACCACCAGAGGGCAGTGATGTCTCCCCACCCCAAAAAAAAAACAAAAAAAAAAAAAAGAAAGGAGGGCACCCAATGATATGATTTTTAGTTCCTTGATGCCTGATAACTGATCCCTTTGACAAACTCATGATCAGATAGACTGGTGTGCTTCTTCCATGGGCTTTGTTGCTTCTGAGATAGATGGTCCCTTATTTACTTTCAAACCTTTAAGACCCAAGACACTATATCTTCATGGACATCATAAAACATTTTGTAGATAAAACAACGTAGAAGTTGTTTTCCAAGTACAAAGCACAGTCTAAACACAGCTCTCCAATTTTGCTTTTCTAAGTAAAATTTTATTGGAACTTAGCTATGCTCATTTATTTACATAATATCTATGGCAGAATTGAGAGTTATGAGAGAGGTAACATGGACAAACAAGGCCTAAACTGTTTACTCTCTGACAATTTACAGGGAAAAATGTGCTGACTCTGGACTATGATGTTGTTATGCATCATCAAGCCAACTCATACGCAAAGTTGCCGTATTTGTAATAGAATAAAATGTTGCCCAGCCGTGGGCTATCTTCACTACACTATGTGTATTTTAGCCCATTGTTGTAGTCATTATGCCAATCTGTCTTGTTGAAGATCTTCCTCTTTTTCACTGGCCCTTCTAATAACGTGTCCAAGAACACTAAGTGAAGGTGTGCCATCCTCAGGAGTATTCTGACAGTATTTGTTTCAAGATAAATTAGTTCATTTTTCAAGAAGTCCATAGTGTATTCATTATTCCTCACCAACACCACTCTTAGAATATGCCAATTCTTCTTCAACTTTCCTTTTTAATGTTCGACTTTCACTTGCATATGAGGCACTTGAAAATAGGATGGCTTGAATCAGGTGTACTTTATTCTTCAAAGTGATATCTTTGCTTTTTAATGCTTTAAATAGCTAGCATACTTGCCCAAATGCTATATGTTATTTCATACTTTTTTGACTGCAGTTTCCATGGTATTGATTGTGAATGCAAGTATAATGAAATCCTGGACATTAGTCTTAGTAAAAAATCATGATGTCATTTCTATATCCTATTATAAGGATTTTTATTTTATTGATGTTTAGAGCAATCCACACTGAAGGTTGTAGTCCTTTTTCTTCATTGATCAGTGCTTCCTTCTGTCTTCACTTTGGGCCAATAACTAGAGTAGCAATGTGCATATATGACATATACAATATTTACAAGCATTGTTAAGGCTTCTTTAAAGATGACTTCAACATACAGGAAAAATGGCAGATTTCTAAGACTTCTCTAACTCACTCTGATTTCCACTGAAACAACCATCGTTTCATGGTTGCCAGGATTTCTGAAAACACGCCTAACCATCTTTGACTGTCAGGTTTTCTTGCTCCCTCTCATAATAATGAAATCTTTAAAAGTGTTCAGTAGTGTTTTTTTTTAATTTATTTAAGGGGTGTTACTGATTCTCTTTTCTGTTCTTTCCATAAGTGTGCTTTCTCTGTTTGGAATTAGAAAGAGCCACACACCACAAGATTCTTCTAGCAATATCCTTCAGTAAACATCAGTGCGTAGCATTAACAAGCAAAAAATCCCAAAACATTGGAGGTGGGACTTTTCATTAGGAAGAGCTCAATTATTCATGCATCATAATGTGAATGGAGCTTTGGAGAGGATGATGTCTCCTCTCACAATAGGTCTAGTTCTGGTTGAGGGCACGAATTTAAAAATCAGAAGAACTTTATTGTTAAGTGGCCCTCTGAGCAACTGCATTCATCCATTTGAATGTTGATGAAGTGTGCATTTTGCTGTGGAAATTCTTATCACAATGGCCTCACTCTAACTTGTGTCCTGCTTGTTGCTTGGATTTATGATTCCCTTCTTGTTTTGCCAGCATTTTTTTTAAGCTACAAAAGGGAAAGCAAACATTTGAAGCAATGTCCTATGCAGAAGGGGATTTTAGGAGCTGCACATGGGAGCTTTAATCTTCTCTTCCAGGTGAGTCACAGTCTCGGGCTGCTGCACAGCACTAGGGCTTTGCAGACACATTAAGGATTCTGGACAGGTTTCTCTCCAGACACCCTTCTGCTCATTGCCATTCCAATAGCTGCATTTTGTTTCTCGGTGAAATCTTCTCACATTACATTTAGGAGAAATGGTTTGTTTTCATGCTCCAGCTTCCCAAAAGCCATGATCACATGGGTTAACTGAAATTAATTTCCCAATGTGTCCAATTCCGCAGTGTGTGGAGAAGAGTAAACCTCAGTTGCTTTTCCTATCTTGTGTCCCTGGCATTTTCCTTAAATTTTTATGGTGCTTATAAAGATTAAGGGAGTCGGGGTAATAAGGAAAGGGAAATGCCAGGAAAAGGAAGGCATGGCAGGCTATTTTTCTTTTTTCATTAAACCTTAAAGAGAGATAAAGCTAACTCAAAATTCACCAGAGCTTTGGGACTCTGGCATGAGTATTGAGGCTGTGTTCTCATTGACTTTGTCATACCTGTGTATGTGCTGACTTTGGTGCATAAGACAGACGTTTATAATCCTAAGATATTTTCTTAAATACTATGTTCACTGTAACTTAAATATATCAAATAGTCATGTAGATTTTTCTACCCTTCTTGGCCAGCACAAGAACCTGCTTGGCAGGAGGAGTGTGGAAAGAAAGATTCACTTTATAAAATTTGGGTCAGAAGGCATTTATCCTAATTGGTGGAACTGATCATTTGGAATTTTTGTAGGGATCATCTGCTATTTTAAGATAGTTGTACTTTTCTTGATTAAAAGTTTACGGTTGTGTGATTTTATTTATTTATTTTAGGTTTTCAGATGAAAACCATCTGCTGCAATTCAAAAAATTTTATTTACTTAATTTGATCACAGTATTGACAACATGAAGGCACATTTGTGGGGAGAGTTCTATGGCATAAATAGTAATTTACCTTGAGTTAGGGACCCAAAGCCCAGAGGAGACAGTCAGGAAAAAGCTCTTGCTTAAGTCTTCTTTTATCCCGAGAGTGTGTCAGAAAATAAAATCCAGATTCTGGTTTCCTTCAGCACTCCACCATCTGCTCAGGTGGTTTGTTTTTATTTGGATACTCAGAGATACTAAGAATGGAAATAAAACACGTGATCCTCATTAGTGAGAGTCACAAACTGTGTGGTCAGCTCCCGTCCTTTTCAGAACCATCCACAGGGTCGCTTGGAGTCCCTGGGTGGGGTTAGGGTTCCCACCACTCAGCTCCCTGCCCTCCTCCTGCTGCAGCCTCACAGCCGTCCTTTGGGACAGGGTAGAAAACCATCCCCGAGCATCCCTGTCTGAGTGGTATTGGGAAACAGAAGCCCTGTTTCCCTCTCATGGAGCAGCTGGTGGTTTTGAACTCACCTTGCCATTGGCAGCACAACTTGCAATCACGACCCCACTTTTGCAAAATAATTTGTTTATAGTTCATGTACATCTATGTCATTAATTAGTACTGTTAATCATTCAACGATTTTCTCTAATATCTGTCACTGGAGGGTGAAAATAATTTGCACTTTTCTACTAATCAGAGGAAGACTTCTTAATAACCTGTGGTTTGCAGATGGCATAAACTTGCTTGTTAAATTTGAGGAATGTTTGCTGAGCCCTGGTGACGCAGTGGTTGTGTGCAGGACTGCAGCAATCAGGGTTGGCGGTTCGAATCCAGGAGCAGCTCTCCGGGAGCAAGGCTGGGGCTCCTACTCCCATCAGGGTAGTGATGCCACAAAAAAAAAATTGAGGAATACTTGAAGCACTTGCTGCAGAAGGCCAAGGATCGTAGCACTCAATATGTATTAAACCTCAATGGAAAGAAAACCAAAATCCTGGCAGTTGATCCAGTAGGTAACTTTATGATACATGGAGAAAAGACTGAAATTGTCAAAGATTTCCTCTTGCTTGAACCCACAATCAATGTCACAACTCACAATGGAAGCTGCAGTCAAGAGACCAAACAACGTATTGCATGGAGTAATTATACTGACATCTTTAGCGTTGAAAAGCTAGGACACTACTTTCAGGACTAAGATGTGCTTGATCCATACTATGTTTTCTTTTTCTTTTTTTCCTTAAATTTTTATTCATCAGATTATTACTATACAAGGGGACACCAAAAAAAAAAAAAAACCAGGAATTTTCCCCCAACCTTATCACCTTAAAAATACTCCTCATTACACTTAATACATTTGTCAAATCTCTGATTCCATTCTGGGAAACATTTTTTTAAATAAAAATCATTTTACTAGGGGCTTGTACATCATTTTTCCAATACATAAATAAATATACTGTGTCAAGCACATTCGCACGTCCGCTGCCATCATCATTCTCCAAACATTCGCCTTTTACCTTGAACCTTTAGTATCAGCTTTTCCAACCCCTCCCCTCTTCTCCTGCTCTCCCTCCACCACCAACCCTCAATACTTTATAAATTATTATTGTTCTGTCGCATCTTACCCTGCCTGACACCTCCCTCAGCCCACTCCCCTGATGCCCGTCCTCCAGACAGGAAGTCATATGTAGATCCTCACAGTTGGTTCCGTCTCACTACCCTACCTTCTCTCCACTCATCCAGTAGTTCCAATCTAACCACCGGCCCGAAGGGGCTCACTCATCCTAGTTTCCCCATATCTCCAGCTCCACTCTCCACTAGTATACCTTCTTCAGTCCATCCAGATTTGCAAGGTAGCGTTGGGACCATGAGGGTTGGGGGTGGGGCGTGGGGAGGGGAGGACATACTATGTTTTCAATTGCCTCAAATTCATGTGGAAATTGGACGCTGAATAAGAAAGACTAAGATAAAATCATTTCCTTTGAATTATGGTGCTGGAGAAGATTATTGGAAATATTGTGGAATGTCAAAAGAAAAAACAATTCTGTTTGGGAAAATGTAAACACAGAATTCCCCTTATAGTCAAGCATGGTGAGATTTCATGTCACTTACTTTGGACATGTTTTTAGGAGAGAACAGTCCCTGGAGAAAGACACCATACTTGGTACAGTAGACTCTTGGCTATTGACTCAATGCTAACTCATAGGCACCCTTCAAGGTTTTCTGAGACTGTCACCACTGACAAAAGCAGAGTGTCAAAGCTTCTGCTGGTTTTAAACTACCAACCATGCAGATCATAGCCCAACACATAACTCCTCACCCTCAGGAGGCTTGGTCAAGGAGAGGGCCAGTGAAAAAGAAGACGACCCTTCAAAAGATGGTCTGACGGAGTGGCTGCAATCATGGGACCAAACGAGAACAATCGTGAAAATGGCACAAAACAGAGCAGCATTTTCTTCTCATACATGGGATCACTGTGAGCTGAGGTCCACTGCAGGGCAGTTAACAACACAACAACAGCAACAGCTAGCGAATTGTGGTGGGTGCCCAGCTGCACTGGTAAAGTAAGGTAGGGCAACCTTCTCCCTTCGGGGTTGCAGTCATACTCTGCTATACTTGTACTGCTAGAGATGGAGTCTTGGCAATTAAAAAACATATAATGTCTGAAGTATTGTGTTATAGAGGTAGACATTTGAATAGAATGGCACCTTTTTAATCTTTAATAAGCTCAGAACTCTTTTCCCATGACACCAGTAAACCAAATTCTCTGACATCACGTCAATTCTGACTCGTGTATTCCCTACACAGCAGAGTAAAGCTTCCTCTTTGGATTTCTGAAGCTGCACGTCTTTATAGGAGCAGAGAGACTCATCTTTGTCCTAAGACATGACTGGTGGCTTGGAACCCCTAACCTTAAGATTAGCAGTCCAAGGCTCCTATTTTTTCTCTCTCTGATGATATTCAATTTCATCAAAACAGCAGTCAAGATAATTATATTATTCTCATTGTGCAGTAAGTCTAGGAATTGGGCAGTGGCTATTCTGAAATAGACTGTTTGCATAGTCTCATCACAGACATTGAGGTGAAGGGAAATGGACTAGCACAGCACTTTCCATCGTATGGTGTGGGGAGGAGGTACGGGAACATTAAGTAAACAGCAGACACAAGCCTTGGTTGCCTGGGAGGGCAGATTAGAAGGCGCTCTGGTGGTGCAGTGCTTACTCTTGGGCTGCCATCCTCCAGCTTGGCAATTTGAAACCTTAAGCGTCCCTGAAGGAGATTGACGGGGATTCGTGCTCCTGTAAACAGTTCCAGCCTCAGAACCTTGCAGGACAATTCTACCCTGTCCTAAAGAGTGTCTCTGAGTCAATATTGGCACGATAGCAGTGGGTGAGTGAGAAGGACTGAATAATGCAGAAGAAACTACAGTGGCCTTAGAAAACATAAGACTCTTGTCAACCAAGTTTCCTCCAAATTGCTACAAGGTGGTCAGAGACTCTTGGACTAAGAAACAAAGCTACAGGTATAAGATCTGACTTGCTGGGTATCTTTGGATTTGTAATATCACATGATTTTAAATTTGAATTTTTGTTGTCCTTCAGTGGTCACAATAATAACTGCTTGGCTAGGTATCAGGAAGAACCAAATGAGATTCAATTTATGAAATTCTTTATAAAGCTTAAACAGGTGGGGTTATTGAAAGCATACACCAAAAAGTATTCTACCCAAGACGAAAGAGTCAGTTTCCACTCAGAGACCCCAGAGGATGGAGTAGAGTGATCCCACAAATTTCTAAGCTGCCATCTTTACAATAGCTGACTGCTGCTTCCTTCTCCTTCAGATCAGCTGTTGGCCTCTAATGACCCATATTTCCCTTAGTAGCTGAGCATATACTCATTGAACTACCAGGGCCAACATTGAACTACCCGGGTCAGCATTGAATTATCAGAGCTCACATTGAACTACCAGGCCTCACATTGAACTACCAGGGTCCACATTGAACTGCAAGGTCTCCACATTGAACTACCAGGGCCCACAGTCAGCTCCCAGGGCCCACATTCAACTACCAGGGCTCCACATTAATAATAATTGGCAATCAGTTGGAGAGATTATGTAAATGTGACCTGCCTTTCCTCTTTCACACTATCTTTTACAATGTACCAACATTCCTCTTTAATCTTCTTCCTGTTCCCCTTCTTGTCTTTAATACTGAGTTAATTGGCTTAATTGGTGAAATCTACTCCCCTGCCCTTTCCTTTTCTTCTTCTTCTTATGATTGTCCATCAAAATTCAACATTAATTATGAGCCATAGATGTAATCACAAGGTTAGTAGGGTAAGTACGGTCATAATTTCATGTGCGTTTGAGGCAGTCAAGAGTGAGTTTCAAAAAAAAAAAGAGTGAGTTTCATTAATGATTGAAGAGTCTGAGATCTTAAGGGTGGTCATTAGACTCTTTGAAGGTATTTCTTCCTAACACTCTCAAGATTAGAAATAATTAAAACTGCATTTATATAGGCATATGATTTTGAAAGTAAATTGAAATTCCTGTTTATTACCTGCTGGTAATTTCTTTCTTGGCATTTTAATTTATTAGTATGAAACATGATTTTCTAACATTTTTATAATAAAATATAATGTTTTCTAGTAATTTGGAATATTTAGCTCTTTAACAATATTTATTTTATGATGTGTATGTTTTAGTAACGTGGGATCACATTGCTGTGCTTCCCCACAATTTTGCCATGATTTTTCTTCAGCTATAAGGAGCCCTGGTGGCACAGTCCTCACATGTGGGACTCCTGGCTGCAATGTCAGCAATTCAGAACTCCTGGAAAAAGTTACAGGCTCAGAAACTCACAGGGAAGTTCTATCCTGTCCTGGAGGGTCGCTCTGCCTTGGCATCAGTTCAATAGCAGTGAGTTTGGATATTGCTTAGATTATTCAATACAAGTACCAGTCAATGTTTTTAAAATTCTCTTTCCTGTAATTTGAAACTTTACCTAGAATAGACATTGAGTTCTTACCCAGCATTAAATCATTGTATTAGTTCTTTTTTAAAAATTAATAAATCATAAATTAATAAAATAAATTTTATTGAGAACTCTTACAGCTCATAACAGTCCATACATAAATTGCATTAAACTTTGTACTTATGTTGCCATCATTATTTTCTAAACACATACTTTCTATTTGAGCCCTTGATATCAGCTCCTCTTATTTCCCACCCACCCCCTCACTCTCACCTTTATGGCCTCCTGATAAATTATAAATTGTTATTATTATGTTCATGTCTTCTTACACAGCCTGCTGTCTCCCTTCATCCACATTTCTATTGTTTGTCCCCTGGGGAATGGGTTATTATTCAATCATTGTACATGGTTCCCTGCTCCTCCACTGACTCCCCCTTCTCCCTACCCTCATGATATTGCTATTCCCTTTACTGTTCCTTAGGGTTTTTTCCTGTCCTCAATTCCATGTGTTGGGAGCTCTTGCCTGTATCAGGATGCATGTTCTGGTCTAGCTGGATTTATAAAATAGAAATGTGGCCATGATAGTGGGGTAGGGGAAGGAGGAAGCAGTGAAGAAGCAGAGGAATGTTGTGTGTTCCATTGGTGCTGTGCTGTACCTTGGCTAACTCATTCCTTCCTTGTGGCCCTTCTGTGTAGGAACGCCCCATTTTCTACACCTGAGCTTTGGATCTATTCTCTGACCTTCATCATTTGCATCAATATATTTGTTTTGAGTCTTCTGATACTTGAACTTGTTGACACTTTATGATAGCACAGACTGGTATGCTTCTATTATGTGGGCTTGCTGCTTCTCTGCTAGATGGTTGCTTGTTTAACTTCAAGCCTTTAAGACTCCTGATGTTATATGTTTTAATAGCCAGAGACCATCAATTTTCTTCACTACATTAACCTATGTATCCATTTTGACTTCAGCAATTGAGTCAGAAAATGTTCTTGCAATGAGGGAGTACTTGAGTAGAGACCCAATGCCCATATACTGTTTTAATACTTAACATTTAAATATATTCTATTGACTCACAACATCATTCAGTGATAAAAGGTAACTAAATTATTTTCAGAGGAAATATTTATCTGCAGCTAACTCATCAAAAATATTATTAAAATATAACTGGTAATTTTATATATGGTTTTATGCATATGTTGCTCCTCTAATATTTAAATAGCACTTGATTTATTTAAAATTTAAATAAATTTGGTTTATTTAAACCAAAATCTTAAAGTTTGGTTGTTGATGTTTAGTAGAAGCACTAGGGATTTTAAGTGTGATGTTCACAAAATCCAAACTAGTGTCTTTTGTCAGCAATTATTGGACATTTGTACAAACTCTGCTGTGTGATTACGTGACAATGAAACCAGCAAAAGGGTCAGACTGAAAAGTTTAGTAAATAGCATAAAATTTGATTGGAGAGATTAAAAATCAGAATGTTGCAGCATGGTGAGAAATAGTATATATCTCAACTCCTACTGGAAGTTATCTTTTAAAAATTAATTAAGTCTTGAAGGGAAATATTTAGTGAGCTGTTCTACAGGGTTTTTCTTGTAATGGAAAAAAAAAAGGAAATCAAGCTAAATTATCCCATTGACTTAACTAACTCATTGTAATCAGGTTCTTGTCAAGCCATAATGACCCTAGAGGACAGCATATAACTGTCTCCATGAGTTTCTGAGGCTGTAAATATTTACAACCAAATGTCAAATGTCTCATATTTCACCTGCAGAGTGGCTCGTGGATTTGAACTGCTAGCCTTGCGGTTAGCAGTTCCTTGCGTAACCTACTACATCAGCATGACTCTCTAACTGATCTTCTATACAGGGACTAAAAAGATTATCATAATATCTATGAAGGAAATTGTTCTTTCCCTGAAAACAATACTGAGAAAAGATTGTTAATGACAAAGAAATTTCCATGTATGATCTAATATACATGAAACAGTCTGTAAGATATGATCTGATTTTTGCAGTCTCCTTCATTGTAAGTGTTTCCTTTTTAGATTATGTGTGCTTTCAAATTCTCCTAATTAAAAAAAAGTACACTTTAAAAATATATATATATCCTAACTGAAAAAAGCAAGGACATTTACCCAAGGACAAAAAGGTATTTTCAATGGCTTCATATGCATTTGAAAATTGGACATTGAATAAGGGAGACTTATGAAGAATTAAGAGAGTTGAATCACTGTGCTGGCAGAGAATATTGAAAAGATGATGACCTGCCAAAAGAACAAAAAGTCTGTCGTGGAAGAGTCCAGCTAGAATACTCCTCAGAGGCAAGGATGCTGAGAATTTTTCTTACCTCTCTGGACAGAGAGAGAGAGAGAGAGAGAGAGAAAGGAGAGAGAGAGTTCATGCTTGGGCTAGGAGAAAGGCAGTATAAAAGAGGAAGTCCTCAATGAGATGGAGTGACAATGGCTGACACTGGGTTTGGAAACCTCTGATTATGTAGTCAAAATTATCATCAAGTACACATATTCCATTTTACTCATATATCTTCCAGGCATGTCTTTGATTAATGCTTCTTTGCACTTCTACTTCTTGATCAAGTTGGCAGAATGTTATAGGGATCATGGCCTCCTTCCCCCAAGATCTCTCTGTGCCTTTCCCTCTCACTCTAGAATCCCCTCTTTATGTTAGCGTGACCGTCCTCCCTGGTAAACTGCTATGATTGATCCTAAAAATACGTCATGGAGAAATTTGTAGGTTTAAAAGGATAAACCATTTGATCATCGAGGTGAAGTGACCAATTAGTTTGGATACGAGTGAAAGTGATTTTATTTGTTTATTTGTTTATTCTCCAGAAAGCATGGAGACCCAGATAATGGCTTTCACTGCTTCAAATTTGAGTTTTACTATGGACAAACTGACAGCTTGCACTCTTTATTTTGCCTTTGTAGTAATTTAAGAAGAGGGCAGCTAATTCTGAAATCTGAATGGGGTTGTGTGCAAGCTACCAAAGCAGAGGCAATATTTGCTATGGGAAGAAAAGGTAATTAGTCTTGGGTCAGGTAATAATGGTTGATTGCACGGAGTGACTTTATTCTCTCTTTTGGGAAAAAAATGGCTCTAGTCATCCAAAGACAAAGTGGGCAGTAGCATTTATGGAGCATCTATTGAATGCCAGAAGCCATTCAGTATCAGGGGGAATAAGATCCTTTCTCCCAAGAGACTTTCCATCACAGATACTGGCCAGGAAAAGGAAATACTCCCTGATCATGTATGTATTCTAGTACAGATAGGCTGTGTCTATTTCTACCCCCGAGATACTAAATGATTCACCCTGGGAATGGTTTGAGACATCCACGCTGAGATGCTGAAGATGAGGAAAGGGAATGGAAAGAGATGGCATGTCAGGTTGTGAGGATCACATGAACAAAATCAGTAAGGAAAAAAAATGGACTTGGTAATGAGTAAGCACCCAGCCAGGCTCACCAGCCTGAGTAGCCTCGGAGGTCAGGACAATGCCAGAGTGGTCAGAAGTGAGTTTTCTAAAGAGGCCGGGGTAGATGTGGCCTTCATCTGCCCAATCCTTGGCGGTGTCCCCAGGAGAATCGGGCCCTTTTCCAAGTGTGCCAGCACTTCCCTTCCCAGGGTTCCTTCCCTCCACTCCATGGAGGTTTGGAGGCTGGTTGTCGTACAGAGTTGCCTTTCCAGCTCAGTGAAGGTTTTCTGTCCTCTTTGCTGGCGTTGTGCCAACCACAAATTCGCTCTTTCTTAATTAAATCCTTAATCTCTATAGGTTTGCAACAGAAAGTCTTTAGTTCTAGATTGTAGGGAAAGAGAACGTCGGAGTTGCAAACAATACACAAAATGAAGCCATTCATCATTGTTTTAAAAAATGAGAATGCTAGCAGCTGCTCAATTCCATTTATTTCTGTTATCTGCAGAATTTCTCATTGAAAGAAAGAATAATCACTGTATTGAGCAGCTTGGGAAATCACATATATATTACACAAACTCTATCAAGCTGCAAAATAGCAGGAAGTTGAGCCACATTTCAGTGCCAGGAAAACAGAGACTAGAGAAAAACATCATCTCAGTAGAGTAATATGTCCAGAGGGCTTTCAGTATTCACAGCATTTGCACATCCCTGCATATCCTTACTGAAGATTTTATTAGCTTCCCATCTTAGATGAGGAAATGAAAGCACTCAGCATGCTCAAAGTCATATCGAAATTGGGCTGCTAAAATCAAGAGCAGGTTTCTGAGGTTCCAGCTTACTGTCCCCACTTTACCTTCTTCTGCCCCTGCTCTCATTTTCCCCACACTGTGACCTCCCGGATGGTAACCACTGCTGAGACCACCTGGTCTTGTCACACGATTCTTTCCTTAAACAAGTGTAATGCAATGTTTTGCTCCCTTTATTCATTGTGATGTTGTTTCTGGTGGAAGATCTCTCCCTGTCCATCTTGCAGACATATTCTTCTTCTAGAATTTAATGTCTTAGATCTTGAACTTTCAGGTGATGAAAAAATCTCTTGAATATTTTTATATTTGTTGCATGTGACTGATATTAACTGATTTTCTTTTATCGTCTAACTGCATTGAATACATGGACATTGTTTATTTGCTTCGTATGTTTGTTTAGTTAACAGGACAACTATAAATTTAGATTTTTCAAATATTGTACCTATTGTGGATGATGTATGCCTTATTACTCAGTCTCTACATACCATACTTTCTTCCCTCCATATCTATACCCAATAATCTTCTTTATCTAAATCATCACTAAGTAGAGTGTTTTATGTGTAAGGATATGGTAGTTAAGTATTCTGGTGTCAATTTGTGAAGATTATGAGTGAAGGGCTGGGTCTGGCCTGTCAATCAAGATATAAACTATAAGATGTCAGTGTGGGCTTGGCATTTTCCTGTGAAATCTGGGAACTCAGGCCTTTTCCTCGTTGGAGGCAGGAGACACGTCTGCTCTCTTCTTGAGAGACATTCTACTGACAAGACAGATGTCACTAGACTGATAGACCCCACAGAGCAGAGCCAGATTCAAGGGGACCGACTCCCCACCTAGGAAAGGCCAAAGGAGGACCGCAGGGCAGAGCCAGGCTCAAGGGAACATATTGGATCCAAATAGTTTGCACCCACTGGCCTGTGATTTTTCTACATTCAATGTCATTGCATGTATTTCATGAGTCTGACTTTACAGATGGTTATCAGATATATGGCTAATATTGGACTTATGGACTTTATGTGGACTGGTCTGGGACCTTTTCTCAATACTCTCCTGCTCCTGTATATAAACCTCTTAAATATAAATGAGTGCCTATGAATTTGTTTCTCTAGTCTACCCACATTAGCACAAAGGAACTGTTGAGAATGCTGTGAAACATCATTCAAGCTGCAGTTTCTTTAGCCATTAAGTTTACAGCTGGAAATGGAAGTGGGGACAATGCTCATTCAATTATTCCACACATCTTTGCTGAGCGCGTAGGACACACGATGACTGGTGCTAGATAGTAATGAACTGGATGGGTGTTGCTCCTGTCCATTATTCCTCTATAATTCAATGTAGTAAAGTTGGGCTGTTACTTAACTAAATAAGAAGAGAGTGCCAAGGAAATACATAGGGGAATGCCTCCAAGGAGACAACAAAGGCTTCCTGAAATCACAGCTATCTGATGCATGAACTACAAATAAGGGATAGGTAGGCAAAGAGGAAAAACATGTCCCAGAAAGATGAGACATCAGACTCTGAAGAGATGTGTATCATGTACGAGAATTCAAATAAAATTTCATATGACTTGAGAGTGAAGAAGGAGGTGGATGGTTAAGAAATAGATTTTGACAGTGAAGTGGGGCATGGATAGAAATAACATATAATAAAGACTATATATAAGGGGTTACAACACTTCACCATCCTTGGCTATGTTTTTTAGCCTTCTTTATCTAAATGCACTGGTTATGAAAATAGCCTTTCATGGACCCAGCTGGGTTTCACACTCACATATGCCATTAGAAGACTCGGGTGTGCTCTCAGAGTCATCAGTCAGCTGCCATCGTTGTTAAGGAAAAACTGTAAAGCTTAACTAAGACTTTTTATAGGAAGGGTCAGTGCAGGAATGTAGATTCTTCAACATCGTGTGCCCTCTGTCCTACTCTTTTCAAATCTATGTTCATGACCGTGGTTTTGAAAATGTATGCTCCATTACTAGCTTAATAAATAGTGACTACTGATTAATGCATTTTCTTGGTGGGTTTCTCAACTTCATTTTTGCCTTCATAAAAACTCTACTGAAGTACTGATCTTAAAGATGGATGCCTACTATTACTTTTTAAAAAGAAAAATATCTCAAGATACAGTCTTGAATATTCTTTTCTAAATACTCCTAGAAAGATGTAACCTAAACCTCATTATGACATCTATGGTTCTCTAAAGGGATTGTGTGTTTTTTAAATTGTGCTTAAGGTCATATATGGATGCATATATTGTTTGCTGAACATTACTACTTTAACACACATCGCAGTTGCTGGAGAAACTAAAGCTAGTGATATTCATGCACAGTGCAACGTTATTTTCTCCCTCTTTTTCTTCCTCCTCCTCTTTACTTCTCTCGCTCTCTTATTTCAAAGTTTGACTAAGTAGATGATAGACTTTAAAGAAGCAGTGATTTTATTTTGACATTGTAGCATAGAACTGGTGTGAGAAAATTATAGTTAAAAACCTATTACAGGAAAAGCCCATACAGAAAATTATTGTAAAAAAAAAGTTCTTCTCCTTATGTGTAATCAAAAGGAAACTGCAAAGTTTTCATTTTCTAATATTTAGGTCAACATAAAATCTACCTTTTGTTTGTTAATTCCACTGAATTAGCACTTATTTTAATAGACATTTAGGATGGTTCCTAATGTCTCATAGTTGACTTATTATAATATTATCTGCAATATTTAATTCTAGGAAGGAAAATACTGACATTTTGATCACTTAACTCACAAAGAAACATGGAACTTGATACTGAAAATGTTCCCATGTATGTGTTCAATTTTCTTTTGTCTTCTTTCTGAACTTAAGAGCTTTTTAAATAATAAGGCCGGTACAAAATCTTCAGGAAAATCTTGTATGGATTAAGTGTAAGAAAACTAAACAGAGTGAACTTTGCCAAAGCTTTTCAAAAGCCAGCTGTATGCATCTGCTTGTTAACATGTAGCATTTTGCTGATCTGGGAATTGTGTATCCTTCACAGTGTACATGAGCCATTTGTCCTGGGAACATATTTTGTGATTGCCAAGACTAAACAGTGTTAGCCAGTTCCCATGAAAGGAACATGACGGTTTGGAAACAAAGTGATAAAACTGAAAATAAAGAGCTGCTTTCATTGTTCGGGTGGGAATAAACTGGGAACAGAAGAAAAATATGAAAGAAATCTGTTTAATTACTTACAAAAATTTTGTATTACACGGTTATTAATAACAATAAAATATTACGCAGCGCCATTTTAAAATGTTTTCTTAAAATCTTAAAGAGTAGCATATGAGGGGATTTAGAACTGATGTAAGATACAGTGCATTCAGTAATATTATAAACTGTGCTCTGAAAAAAAATGTTTAGTTTAGACTTTTAATTAAAACTTGGAATTGCTTATTCAATCTAAGCATAGATTCCTGTATTTTTTCGATCATATATTGGTTCAGAATAGTTTAACCTGCATAAAACAAAAATAAATTGATACCTAAAAAGGAAGTGGGGAAAAAAAAAGAAATAGCACTGGCATAAATAAAAAACAAATGAAAACAAAGCCTAGATAAGTAGTCTGAAACAGTTAGCCCAGGCTTGCTAGCCTATATCCATAAACTTTTCAGGAACCCAGCCTTCAAACTCTAGATTTAGTTTGTGAGTGGAACTCCATTGAAGAGGCCTCTGGGACTCATTGTGCCCTCGGTTGCTAATGGAGAGGCTGGAAGTTCTAGTTCCTCCAGTGTTACTTTGAGAGAAGGAACTGATGATCTATTTCCAAGAATTACACCAATGGAGACTGCTCAGATGGTCTCACTCTGACAAACTGAACTCATCGCCAGTTGGAGTTGAGTTGATGGCAACTCGTTTATTACAGATAACAGGATAGAAAAGTAAAGAAATAAAGAAAAATGTATTCTCATGTACAGGCATGTTCATTCCATCTTTCCCAGATGCATATATTTTACATAACTCTAAGCATTTTATGTAGGCAACATTGTGCTCTGTAAATATTTAATGACACAGTTCAATAATTCTCATTTCTACTTAACTTCTTTGAACAAGTATACCTTAATTGTTGGATACATCTAATATTCTGAAATAGTTTGCTACTTCTACTTTTTTAACTTTCAAAATGTGAGAGGCATTTTCTCACTAGGAAGTATGTTTCCCAAACAGAATCAGGAGAAGCTGCCTGGCACAGTAGGTCTCTCTCCACCACACTTCTGTCAGTTTGATGCTCCGTGGTGACTTATGCGGTGCTAGTATACCTGAAGCTATGCCATGGCTGTTTCAAAGAACAGCAACAACACCAACAACAAAATGCTCTATTTTGCAGATCACCCTGACCACCTGGAGAACATGTACTTTTCTCAGGCCAACAGAACCGATAAGCTTGGATAGCTTTTCAAAAGTCTCGAATTTCTAAAATGGCTAACCTCTTTTTTTCCTTCTGCCTGGCCCATGAAGACAGTAGCTTTTTCCCTTATGAAAAGTGCTAGAGAATTGCAGCAGCCACTGATGGTGAACTTAAAGCTGTTCCTTTTGGCCTTCCTTCCCTGTGCCCATTCCTTCAAATCATTAATAATATCTTGGAATCCATCTAATTTCATCAGTGCTGGATGATTCGGTGAGAGGTGGCAGTCCTCATAACTGGTTCCACACTGATGTCCTATAAGAGAAGGGTTAGCAAAGTGAGGCATATGACCATTACACAGGTGAACAATATCACGCATAGCGTTGTTTACAGATGTGTTTCCAGCTGAGCTGGGAAAGGAAGCCAAGTTACTTAATATTTTAATAAGTGGAGAGTGAATAAGTATGCCAGTAATAAATTCCTCTTTTGAGTGAAATAGTATTTTAGGAAGTTTTAAAAGCCATCCATTTTTCAACACTGTAAAAAAATATTAGCAGGGTTACAGAAGTATAATCTCTAATATTTCAGCATTCAGTGAATGATGTCATATATATTGTAGATATCTCCTCATATACATGTAGCAATTTTTGCAAAAATTACATGCAATTTGTTGACTTATTTTTACATAATGTGGTGAAGACAAATAGTTAAGCATGGCTTTTCATCATAAACCATTTCAAATGACTGGGTGGAAGCATGCAAACTAAGCACAGGAGATTGATTCCATTTGCCATCCTTCTGCATGTAAGAGTGAACCATGTCAGACACAGACTAGAGGATCCCTCAGCAACAAGAAAGGAGGACCACTACGATAGTCCCACCCTTGCTCTCCTCACTCTGAGGAGCCTTCTAGCTCTACTTCTTACAAGATAGAGTTGTTTGTTTTTCCGACACTCCATGGTCCTCCAATACGCTTCAGCAACCCTACACTTCAAATGCATCGATGCTTCTTTGAGTTTCCTTATGCATTTTCCAGCTTTCACCTAGATATGAGACAATTGGACACCCAAGGGCTTGAGTTAAGCCTACCTTAGTCCTCAAACTGACATCCTTTTTCTTCAACACCTTCAAAAGAGCTTGTGCAGCAGATTCAAGCAAAATTTAAACCCTGGACAATTTCCATCTTTTTCCCTTTATGAGGATGGTGGCTATTGATTCCTTTTTGAGGATTTTTGTTTCCTTTACATTGGTTTTGCAATCCATACTGAAGGCTACAGTCCTTGATCATCCTCAGCAAATACTTCAAGCCCTTTAGCTTTCAGCAAGCAAGGTGGTGTCATATTCATATCACAGCTTGGTATTAAGCCTTGATGCATACCTTCCCTGATTTTAAATGCTTGTTCTCATGAGTGCTTCTTGGTCTATGTATAGGTTTAACTGATGTGTGCAGCTGTTTCTGCTTATTTTCGGTCATACCCCATAAGCAAATGAAAGTCTTGAAATCTTGGCTCCATCCCATTCATTAAGGTCAAGGCTGCTTTTTGGAGGCATTCTTCCCCTGTGGTTTGTCTAGTGGCTTCCAGCCTGAGGTGTTCTTCTTCTGCTGCCACCCAGACAATGTTCTCTAATATTTATTTTTAAGGTTTGCTGTGACTATGACTTCAGTAATTATTTACAGAATTAATGTCTAGTGAATTAATATCAATAAATAGGGTTAACATTGAATCTAATAAGATAAAGTGGGGCTTTAAATGGACAAGCTATGTACAACACCTTAAAGCAGAAAAAAAGATGAAAATCACTGAAGACAATAGCTAAGAATTTCAGTTCCCATGAAAAATTAGAATTTTCTGATAAAGGAGTTATGAAATTAACATAGTAGGTCATTTTACATTTTTGGATGGATAATACATGAAAAATACACATTTTTAATGTAATAGTGTGTTTTGTAGCACTTTCAACTAAGCAAGAGTTATAAAAAACTTAGGATTCTGAGAAAGCTCCTGTGCATTTTCAGAACAGAATGTCCATATTCCTATTGACTGGAGACTAGCAGTTTTACAAAATTATTGAGTCATCAGTATCCTGTACATGGAATGTGACACAAAATTACTCTTAAAAAGACCTCTGATTCAAATGAGGGTTTTTAAAAACATAGAAGGATGACCTTGTCTTTCAACAACCGTTTTTTAAAAATTCGTATTTATATTAATTCTGTGTTCAATAAGATAGCAGACCTAAAATTCCCTATTGTGTCAGTCTGGGTAAGCTATAGGAACAAATTTCATAGACATGCATATAGATATAAGGAAAAGGTTTAAATACAAGAGGAACAGGATATTAAACCCAGTCCAGTTCAAAGTCATAAGTCTGATATTAACCCATATGCCCGAAATCAGTCTATAAAGT
The DNA here is from genome assembly GCA_004026705.1 of Nesogale talazaci. Classification (NCBI taxonomy): domain Eukaryota; kingdom Metazoa; phylum Chordata; class Mammalia; order Afrosoricida; family Tenrecidae; genus Nesogale; species Nesogale talazaci. The sequence continues at coordinate 17,173 of PVJH01002067.1, read as the reverse complement.
CTCCTTCTGCCTCACAAAGTCACAAGTCAATGGGTGCAGAATCCCAGCACTGGCAGGGCTCCTCTCTTCCAGGGCTCAGGGTCACTCAACAGCAGAAGTAACTCATCTCTGGCAGAGTTCTCCATGTGGTCGCCCCAGCTTCATAGGTCTGGCTCCATCAGGGCAAAGCCATGTAATCTCTCTACTGGCTCCTCCAGCTTCTCGGACGCTTGCATTTTGTCTTGTCCGTGATTCATCGTCTCTGAAACTAACTCCCAGCAACTGGGGAAGATAGCTTCTCATCTTCATGAGGGAAATATTGTGAGATTTCTCAGAAGTCTCAGGAGAAAGCCATGCCCACACAGAGGCCTCATTGGCTACTCAATGGCTATCTCCAGATTAACAGGCTAGACTCCACCCCTACATTTCAATCATAAACTAACATAAGCACATAACTACCACACCTATTGAACACATGTACATTTGGTGATTTTTAGATTTCACTAGAAAGTGATATACTATCTAAATGAGTAAGAAGTAAAGTACATGATTACAAACCTGCCTGTATTATTATCTGGTATAATTATACAAATGAAATATAATTTTAAATAATGATCTATTGGATTGCGTCCCTTCAATAGAAGGCACATGTTAAAATCAATTCTTTAATAATACTTTTTGTATGTAGGTATTTGCTAACTACTTATATCATTGCTTTTGTGGAAATGTAGCATTATCAATTTTAGACAAGAAAAGATAAAAATAAGCATCAAGACAGGAAACCTGTTCTTAGGAATTTCCATGGGTCAGGTATGTCTGCCATGCATCCAGGTGAGAAGCTCTTAGAATTACTTTAGTGCACGTCAGAATGCAAATACGCAGCTGCTAGGCCTTCTTAAAAGAAAAATGTCTCAGAAAGTTAAATGTTAGATGTTGAAATGAATTTTTTCCTATGTTTAATCTTAACCTGGTTTTGTGAACTGCGGGAAGTGAATTGAGAGCATGGGCAGTTATCTTGACATGCGTATTGCTTCATCTTGACTAAAACACCATTTGATTTGAAAATAAGTTTTTTTTTTCATTTCATCTTTAGGGTTGGTCTGTGATAAATAGCTAAAATGCCATAGAACTAGCCACTGGCCACATTTTCTGAGAGAGAGAGAGAGACAGAGAGAGAATGAGAGAATAACAATTTTCACCTAGAAATTGTATGAGATAAGGCATTAAGGCTATTTTTTCTCCTTCCAATACTGTTATTTTATTTATATTGCATTCTATAAAGTATCTAGATTTGCCTCCTGTTTCATTTCAAATGCATTGCCATTTAGCTGTTGAGATAACCTGGATCAGTCTCAATCAGATAAGAGAGATGGAATTTTAAAAAAAAGTTTATAGTATCAGTTGATATCACGGAAGTGCCTTTGAGGTTTCAAAACTGGATTTACAATCTAGGTGCTACAGGCACAGCCCGTCTTGTCAATATCCTTCCATCCTTATTGAGCTGTTTGGCTGAGTGAGCTGTTAATTTATCTCCCTTTGCAGAGCTGGCAGCTATCTATCAATGCAAAGAAACACTATGCTAATGTTGGCCAGGAGGGGTGAACAGGGAGAAGATCAGATTTGGAAGATGCAGATTTATGCTACATTGCCCACTCACTATATGATAATGTACAAAAAACTAAGAATTTGCTGTTTTGATAGATTAGCTACTTCTTAATAAGAAAGATGCCCAAAGCTGGCATGCTCACCCAGAAATAAGCAGCTGGACTGCAAGTGCCTGATAGGGCCCTGCCTGACCTTGCTGAGTGGTGTCCTCACATTGAATAACCCAGCATTGAGGATTTCAGCCCTGATCCCAGCAGAAGGAATCTGTGAGCTAACACTGACTCCAACAGACAAACTGCCTGTGAGTTTAGAGACGGTGTGGGTGGAAGGGGACTGCAATCCCTGCCTGGGTTTTTAAATAGGAAAAAGTGTCTGAATCTGAAAGGGCTATGATTGACACAGCCCCGGTCAGATGGTAGCACCCTGTTGGCCTAAGTGGACTACCAGTCTGAGTGAACCTTTCTTCTGCCGTTCCCCTGTTCTCAGGAGAACTGACTGGCACTCTCCAGTACGTCAGGAGCTGCCTTCTGCCAGGTTGGTATGTGATGCAAACAGGAGGAAAGTTAGACTGTCTCTTCCCATCCATATCTATTCGTGTTTATTGCTGGGACCCATCAGAAAGCTCCTGAGTCACAAAGGCCCGATGCACACAGAACAAAACACCACCCAGTCCTGCGTCACCCGTCCTTTAACTTGGTACTACGTTGAATCTCTGGTTGCAGCCATTGTGCCCATTCTTCCTGTTGAGAGCCTTCCTCTTTTGCAAAGCTAAACAGGATGTCCTTTATCCAGAGATGAGTCTCTAGGGACACTTGAGATGAAACCATCATGGGCTTGTTATGAATTGTGCTTGGCTTAATTACATTGGGCTTGATTGATTTGGTTCTTGGGGCAGGGACCCTTGGTGGAGCATCAGTAAAGTCCTTGACTTCTAGTCAGAAGATTGCGAATTCAAATCCAACAGCATTGCTGTGGAAGGGAGATGTTGAAGTTTGCTTTCTTCCTGACTTGGAACCTTAGCACCCCTACGGAAAGTTCAAAAGCATTCCTAGGAGTCAGAATTAGAATCACAGGCAATGGGTGTGGGTTTTGCTTCTCGGTAACTACAAAAAGCAATTCCAATCAACACTTATCAGTTCCTGAACATTTATTGGTTGACTAATCATTCCTAGGGAAAATTCTAGGCATGATTGGGGTGGGGATAAAATATAGTTGTGCCTCTGAGATCTCAAAAGGAAACAGGTACAGGAATGAACATGCAGACCATACAGGAAAAAAAATCATGATGAGTCTCAATCAGAAACGCCTGACTATACTCTGGTTTCTTGGACTTTTTCTCGTTGTATTCATTTGCCAGAAATATGACTCAAGAAGTTTTAGTGGCTGCTGTTCAGTGGGAAGTTTCTTTATTACCTGACAAATTGCTTTAGTTATTACCAGCCGTGCTGACTCATGGGGCTCCATGGGCTATACAGTAGATCTGAGCACCACAGGGTTTTCTTGGTTGTCATTTTTGTGAGCAGATTTTTAGGAATTTTCTTTCATGATACCTGAATGCTGCAAACCCTCGGTCTTTTGGTTGGTAGTGGTATGAAAGTCACATTTCCAACTGTGGTGGTTACATAATCTGGTGTCAATTTGAGATGATTACAAGGCAAGGGGTAGATTCTGGCCCGTCAATCAAGATATAGTCAATGAGATCTCTGTCTGCGTCTGGCCTTCTCCTGAAAATTCTGGGCATTTCTGAACTTGCCCACTTGATGGCAGGAGACACTTCTCTCTTTCTGCTCATTCCCAAGAGACACTGTACAGACAAAACACATGGTACTATGCCCTGGGAGCTGGGGAAGTCACATAAACCAACTCTGATTGAATCAGACCTCTGCAGCCAGAGAAACCATGTAGAGACCCCTGCGAATGCTGAGATGCTTACAATGCCACTGGATCCATAAGACTTTCCACCTATTGGCCTGTGATCCTCCTGCATTCGACATCATTGCATGTATTTTATAAGTCTGAAGAGGACCTTATAGATTGGTGTCAGACATACAGGCTAATATTAGGCTTAAGGACTTGAACTAGACTGGGCTGGGATGTTTTCTCAACATTCAATTGCTCTTGTATATTCCAATCCTCTTTTTTAATATACATGAGTGTCCATGAATTTGTTTCTACCCAGTCTAAAACACCTGCCCAGACACCTTGGGAAAAATAAATATTTTCCTTTTCCTTTAAACTTATGTGCTTGTGGAGGTGAAAATCAGAATATATAATGAACATAAGTATAATGCAAAAGAGCAAGATGGTGCAGGACTTTCCCCCCTAATTCTGGAGAGAGTGATCTATGATTTAATAATATCAGAAGGGAAGGGTAACATTTCCCATTAGAGGAAGTGGTATAGATGTAAGTGTGGAAAGGGTGGAAGTGAGTGAAAGAGAGGAGATGTGAGGGGCTGGAGTGTATGGGGGCAGAGCGTCCCGGAGGCATTTTTAGCTGCTGTCACAGAAATGAACTATAAAGATGGAGAAATGACTATAGATGCTTGTTAAAAACATGTGCTCAAGTGGGCAATCTGTACATCCTCTGAATTTTCCCTGAAGAAAAACCCACAGTGAACTCACAGAGTTTTGCTCAGAGTTCTTGGGCTGACATTTCCCTAAATGTGAATCAGTACAGAGATCAGAGAATGGCCCGGTTTAGCCTGAGTTGGGTTATGTAGACATTATTGACAGTATGCTAACAGGAAAAAACAAAACAAAAATGATTTGAGGTGTGCAAGCTTTCTGTGTTACACGCAGGGTTCTTAGGTTCTCTTTCTATGTTTGTAATCTCAGAGAAGCTGGACTTCAAAGGTTCAAAAGAAGAAGCCGTTGGGTTAGGGTTAGGGTAAGAAAAAAGGAAAAAAAAGAAGATATTTTGTCTTTCTCCATGTGCATTGGAGATGGCTGGGACTAGGCAAGGGAATAACCATTTCTCAGCTTTCTCGTTCCAGTAGGAAAATTCAATGGCAGAGTAAAGGGAGCCCCTGTCCTCTAGACAACTGCACTGGAAAAGGATAAGAATCAATAGAAAAATGTGAACATAGCCTCCTTTACCCTGACTTTACACTATTATTCCAAATACATTTGGAATATGTTATATTATACCAAATATATGAATATATTATACCAAATACATTTCCGCTATGACATTACCAATAGTCCTATTTGTAGAAACTCAATTGATTTGCCTTGGATGTGGCATGAATATAAAAGGACTTTGGATTTAGCAAGAGAAGTCGGTACAGACAACAGAAAAGTGAATGAAGGGTGACAGAGAACGATGGAAGATATGAAAAACAATAAGCTATAACTTATCGAGGGTTCATGAGGAAGGGCAAGAAGGGAGGACGAAAAATGAGGAGCTGATAACAAGGACTCGAGAAGAAAAAATGTTTGGAAAATGATGATGGCAACATATGTACAAATGTGCTTGACACAATGGACAAATTTATAAATTGTGATCATAGATGTAAGAGTCCCAATAAAAGTATTTAATAATAATAATAATAATAACAATAATAATAAGTTAACCCTGAGCTTTGATTTGGTCCTAAAGATAAATGATGTTTCAGTACATGCTGCAGCATGGATGAACCCCACAAACATTATAATGAGTAAAAGTAAAAGACACAAAAGGACAGATATGTATGCGATCACTTATCTGAATTATCTAGAATAGAGATGTGCATACTAACCCAAGTTTGTTAGTGGTTACCAGGAGTCGATGGGAGAAGGGAATGGGGAGCATAGAGAAGTATCTACTTACCTTCCGTTAATGGTAATGAAAAGTTAAAATTGTGTAGTTGTGATGGTGGTACAGCATGGGGAAATGATGAACAAAATTATTGTTACTACACATATAAAGTCATGGAAGCATTAGTAGATGTCCAATATTATTATTAAGTAATATAATTAATCTTAGACTCACTAGATCCGAAGGGAATATCTCATACTACACTATCATTCAACACACAGAAAAGGTGATCACTCAGCTGACTCAGAAGATCATATTCTGACCTTAATTTTGGAACATATTTCTGAGAAAGAGATCATACCAATTGAAGAAAACAGACTTTAAAGTACATTTACGGGATAATTTATTTTATGTCACTCTTATGTTCACTATGCCTTCTAATGGATGTCCTAAATCTATCTGAGATGCAAAGACTTTTTCAATATTTTTGATCATGTCTAAGATTAACCCTCTTCTTTCTATTTGGATTTGTGCTAAGAATATACTGTTGAATTACAGAAAATAATTCAATCTTGACTAAACATATGTGCATGCGATATTTGTTTTTCCTTCTCTCATTTTTTTTTAATTTGAGAGAATCCCAATTAAAAAAATTCTCTGGAACATATAGGAGGGAATTAAATGTAAGCACTAACGTAAAATATCATATAAAACTGAAAAAGAGTTAAAGAAAAACTCCGTATTGTCAAAACAGCTACCATGATTTTCTGTTAGATGTAAAATGGCATTATTTTTTCCCTAAGTACTTCACACTTATAATGAGCAAAAAAATAAATTGCTCAAGAAAAAATTTCCTCACTTAAACATTCTATATAAATAGATGCATCATCCTCTTCCTGTTCTCTCCTCCAGAGTTTAACAAAGGACACTTAGAGTGATGTCAGCACTCTACTGATAAAAATCAAACTGCGCTATATGAAACAGTGAAAAAAATAGAAACAAAAAGAACATGTTTTAGCTTTTATAATTTGTCCTAGTAATTCCATGAACATTAACCAGTCGCAGATTTTTAAGTACAATTTTAATGTACCTTTATACAAATTGGGGTTTGTTATGTTGCACAGCAATAGTATATATATATTTCAGCAAAGACAACTATGAATAGCAAAAGGAAAATTAAAAACAAATTATTTTACTAGATAGAATATATAGCTTTAAATGTAAATAGCTTTTGTTTTCCTGATTAAATCTTAAAATTTGACTGGCATTCTAAACGCCTTCAAAGCAATCCACTTTAGGAAAAGCTAATTCAGCAGAGTTTATAGATATGATTGTGGAAAATACCTTAAAGGTCCTTTATCAATTTAATGATACTCTTTGAATGCTTGGCAGAACACTCAGACTATGGAGAAAAGACAGTGTAAAATATTTTTACTTATTTGAAGGAAGATCCCATGCCTTTGGCAAATTTGTAATGGTAAGAGCTTCAAGTGTCTAAATTAATCTTATTCCCAAGGAAGTGGTATCTCTCGTGGGTGTTCTAGTTGTTGCTGCATGAGTGTTTCTCTAGATAACCTGTTTTAGCACATGAGGGACACATGAAGGTCAAATCTTTTAGCTTCCAAGTTAATGTCTTGATATCTATCCAAATGAACTGTCTCATAAATGATAGCAATAATAAATTAATACAATAATACTACTCTAGTTGTTCTTAGGAGGCATTGAGTTGATTCTGACTCAGAGTAAACCGATGAGGTAGAGTAGAACTCCCTCATGGTTCTTTTCACCTTCATCTTTATGGAAGTGTATCATCAGGTTGCCTTCTTCAGAGCGTTTGGGTAGTTCTGAACCACCCATCTGTGGTTTGTCACTAAGTGGTCACCTATTTATGATACCAAGGCTCCTGAAACAGGATATATATATATTTTCCAGGAACATTTCTTAGAAGATTGGCTGTGGTGATTATAGGATGTTGCCCATCATATCTGACTTAAAATATTCAAAGCCATTCATACAATTTCAAAATAAAGCAGATCCAACTTGACTAGGCATGACTCTCTTTTATAGATGTCAACTGTGTCTTAAGACAAGGTGGGGCAGACTCATTGTACACCTGTGCTGTGTAAGGTAAATAATAATGTCTTTGTAGAATGGATGGTACCCTCAAATCATCAGTTAGGTGCTACAACTGTTTAGTCTTAGTACCAAGACAGGAGATGTTAAATGGTCTTCCTGTTAAAAGTCTCTACTGTTGATGCCTCTGATATCAAGAGTTTTATTTTAGTTAAAGAACAGACAGCAAGGAGGATTTAGTCCCCAAATCAATTTCAGAGCTCAGGGAATCTACGGAGTGCAAGTTCTTTACCATTAGGAAGCACTATGCACAAGTCCAGCAAGATTCTTCTTCCCAGAAATCTCCAGTTGCAGAGAGTTTAAAAGCAGTAATTCTCAAAGTGAAATCAGGACGATGTATTAGTTTTTGAAATGATATTGGTCTTTATTCAGGTGGATCAGAGGTCTCTCTTTTCAGATGAAGAACCCCACGTGTAAAACAGGAACAGCCATAGTAATGGATTATTCTTTTTTTAATATCATTTTATTGGAGACTGTTAGAGAGCTCTTATAATAATCCATACATCAAATGCTTCAAATATATTTGTGCATACATTGCCATCATTATTTTCTCAGCATTTACTCTCTATTTGAGCCTTTGGTATCAGCTCCTCTTTTTTTCCATCTCTACCCCACATCCACTCTCATGACCCCTTGATAAATTATAAATTATTATTATTTTCATATATTATACTGACCACTCTCTCCCTTTCCCCATGGTTTCTGTGTGTTTGCCCCCTCTTCTCCCTGGGGGAGGGGTGTTATATGTCGATCATTGCAATTAGTTCCCCTTACCCTCCTGGTATTGCTATTCCTATTTCTTTTCCTAAGGGGTTTATAGGACCTGGATTCGGTGTGCCATGAGCTCTTATCTCTACCATTGTAAGTGCTCTAATTTAGTCCACAGTGGGCTAAATTTATACCCCAGCAGGACTGGGGTCACAATAGTGGGGTGGGATGAGGAAGCTGCAAGGAACCAGAAGAATATTGCATGTTTCATCTGTGCTATGCTTCACCCTGGTCGACTCATCCTTTCTTTGCGAGTCTTCTGTGAAAGGATGTTCCATTATCTACAGATGGGTTTGGGGGTCTCTGTTCTGACCCTCCCCCCCAGTATGTACTATGTTTTCTTTGTTTGTTTGGGGTCTTTAGTGCCTGATATGTGCTCCCATTGACATCTCATGATCACACCAGCTAATGTGCTTCTTATGTAGGTTTGTTGATTCTCTGTTAGATGGCAGCATGTACAATTTCAAGCCCTTTTTAAAACTTCAAACCTTGAAGAGCACAAATGCTACATCCATGTTCTTAACCACAGTTGCTTATTGTACCCATTGTCTTCAGTGATCATGTCAGAAGGAGCATCACAAATTGCCAGGTTGTTAGAACAAAGTGTTCTTGAATTGAGGGAGGGTTTGAACAGAGACTCAAAGTCCGTGCACTACCTGCAATGTCATGCCATATAACTATATGCACATGTGCCAATATCTCTATTTTAATAATTCATGTATTTACATATGTACACACCTATGCTTATACTTCTGTCCATCGCTTTGCTCCCCAGAACTTTCCTCTGTTTCCTTTTACCTTCCTCCTTCCCCACCATCATGCTCCCCTTTTTTTTTGCCTCTTAGTAATTTCTCTCAGCTAGATTGCTGTTTCTCCAACATCCCCAGGATCTATATGTCCTTCTCCTTATTGATTTTAATTCCCTAGTTGTTCCCCTGCCTATGGCACTGTCTGCTCACTGCTCCCATACCCCATCTACTACTCTCCCAGGTCTTTCTAGAACTGTTGGCCCTGTTGCTTTGTCTCCAGTTTGCTTCGCATGCCTATCTTATATAGGTAGGCAAACCAACAATAGCAGAGACAAAACAAAAAGTAAGCGAGACTGAATGAGAAGAGAATAATAATAATAATAACTAGCAACCTCCTGCTCCGATCCCTCATAAAAGCATACATAATTCCAGATCTGTTGCTGACCTTTCTATATCCCCACTGGTCCTGGAAAATTCTGGGAACTGCCCCTCCTAGCCTGAAGTCTATTTTGGGGGCTCCTCAGGGGTTCCTTTCACTGATGTATTATGTTCCCTTTGTGTTTCACCCCAATGTGGGGAGTTCAGACTGTACTTGCTCTCTGCCCTGGGTCCCCAGTATTGTCCTCTGTTGCGGTATGATACAGTGAGGGGACATGGTGTCTTGAGCTGTTCTTGTCCCTACAGTCCTCTCTGTGCCCTAGCAGCTCCCTGCAGAGACAAATGGAACATTATTTCTCATCGCGGAATGGATCCATTCTACTGCACAGAAATTCACTTTGCTATTACGTAATGGATACATGACCAGAGAAAGGACTAAAGAATAAATATATGCACTCATGCATATATACATATCACATCATGAGAATATATTTCATGCTGCCTTACCTTGCTTTTCAGCTGCCCAAGGGTTGCTGTGGACTAACGATTGGCTGTTACCAGCAAGGCGAGTGGTTCAACTCCTCCATCCACTCTACTAGAGAAAGATAATGGTGTCTGCTCTGCTGAGTATTTAAAGTCTCAGAAGTCTGATGGAGCAGTTCTACTATGCTTTATAGGGTAACTCTTAATTGGAATCAACTCATTTGTTTTGAGTTTAATCTTGTTGTTGGTCTTTTAAAATTTCTGTGAAATCCATATATTTAATTATACCCTCATATTACAGAAGAAAACATATTTTACCACATTGAGTTATGACTGTTGCTTTAAATCAGAAAAAAAATATATATCACAACATGATAAAGAAAAATGGAAATAGTAAGAGCTCCAAGTTTTCTTTTTTGTTAGTTTGTTGGGGGGGGGGGGCATCGCTGCCCTCTGGCGGTGGGAGTAGGAGGCCCAGCCTTTGCTCCCATGGAGCCACTGCTGGAATTGAACTTCCATCCCCAGTGTGCCGCAGTCCCGCGCACAACCACTACGCCACCGGGGCTCAGCCTCCTAAGTTTTCTTCTGAATATTTTAAATTGAAAAATGACACATTAAAGAAAATTTTGCCCAGAAAAAAATTTAGGTTTCTTTCTTCCCATCATTATTGGACTTTTACATGTGATATTAACCAGTATTGATTACTTTTAAAAGAAAGTGTGAAAGTAAAAGAGGAAGAAAGTATTAGGAAATTATATTTCTTGCTCACAATTCAAGTTTATAATTAAAATTGAAGTCATTGTGGTGAATTACATTTTAGTCAATAATCTATCTTGTAAAAAAAAACCTTAATCACTATGGAAGAGAGGCAATGATTAGTATGTATATGTAGCTTCAGGGAAAATGGAATTAAAAGACAATAAAAATGTTTTTTTTCCAGACGTTCTGACCAAAGGGCCCCCTTTTATGTTGAAGCAGATGTAAAACAATATTACTACTCTGGTTCCATTTAATGCGTGCACCAGTCTCTCCCAAACAAACTTTATTTAATCACATCTCTGTGACCACAGTTCACTGCAGAGGAGTTCTCCAGGAATGCAACGGGGCTTCACAAAGTTTGTGAACAGGTTTTACTATGTTATAATTTTATTTTCAATAATATTTAAGGTCTCAATTACTAAGAAATATTGTCTATGGGTAAGCACTAGTTACAGAGAAATCTTTAAATACATTATCTTTATAATAAACCTGTGCATTTATGAATTATAAATTTAATAATAATATTTTTGTTTACCCTACTGTGTGTGTGTGTGCACACACATGCATACATGAGGGGGGACTTCAAAAATGTTTATGAAGTTATTACATTTTCAATTAATTCTTTTTCCCATTAATGTTTTAAAGTTTCATCACATTTTTGTATGCATATAATAAATTCATAAAATGTAAAAATAAATAGGAAAGTAATGGAGTTGTCACATATATAGATATATATGGTTATACACACATACAAAGCAAAAAAATATAAAAACACCCTGATCTTCATTGTAGATTAGTTGAGGCAAATGGAAGAAAGGGTGAAGTCAAAGATCTGAATAGAAAATTTCAAAGGGCAGCTTAAGAAGAGAAAGTCAAATATTATAATGAAATGCCCAAAGACCTAGGGTTAGAAGGCCCAAAAAGAAAAATGCACTCTGCACATCTTAAGCTGGGAGAATTCAAGAAAAATAATTCATGTCTTAAATTGCAATATGAAAAGATGTTATGAGAAAAATATTGAATAATGATGGAAATATCAAATAAGATGCAAAATTTCACATATCACTTTACCAAAAAGGTCTAGTCAGCAATTATTTCAAAAGATAGCATATGACCGAAAACTAATGAAGCTGAAGAAATAAATTTAAGTTATACTGAAATCATGATCCCAAACAAAGCTCCAGGACTTGGTGGGACACACACTGAAATTTTTGCTGAAGATCATTCAACAAAGGTTGCAGCAGTACCCTGACAGGAAGCTTCCAGAGATGCAGGTTGAATTCAGAAGGGCATATGGAATAAGAGATATCATTACTGACATCAGACATGTCTTGAGTGTAAGGAAAGAATATCAGAAACATCTTCTCTGTGTTTTATTGACCATGCCAAGGCACTAGACGGTGAGGATCATAAAAAACAGTGGAAAACCTTGAGAAGGATGGGAATTCCAAAGTACTCCATTGTGCTCTGTGCTTGGATCAAGAAGGAGTTGTACAAACAGAATAAGGGAGTGCCGCATGGTCTACAAATGCTATTGTGTATCAGGGTTGTATCTCCTCACCACATTTATTCAATCTGTATGTTGAGCAAATAATAAGAGATACTGGATTACATGAGGAAGAAGGGAGCCTTAGCAGTGAAGAAAGGCTTTATTAACACCTTGGAATATGCAGCTGAAACATTACTTGCTGAAAGTGGGGAGACTCAAGATGGTGCTGATGAGGAAGACAGCCTTTGATATGAATTAAAAGAAAATAGTGAAAAGTAAAACAACCTAAATCCTCACAACTCAACCAGCAGTTAACATAGTAAGTTGAGCAAAGATCTAAATTGTCCAAAGATTCATAATAATTGCTAATGAAAGCTAATGAAATAGCTAATGAAATTAGCTAATAATGCTAATGAAAGTCAAGAGATCAAATGATGCATAGTCTTGGGTGTATCAGCCACACAAGAGCACTTTAAGGCATTGAAAATCAAGAACTCAGGTACACCCAACCAAACCAAGGTACTTTCAAGTGTCTCCTATGCATGTGAAAGTTGAACATTAAATAAGGAAGATGGAGAAAGAATGGGGGCCTATAAATTATGGTGCTGACAAAGAATACTGAAAATATCATGTACTGGCTAAAGATCAAGCAATTCTTTCTTGGATGAAGTCCAGCCAGAATGCTGCTTAGACGTAAGGATGGCGAGATTTTGTCTCACAAACTTTGTATGAGTTGCCTGAAGAAGGACAGCATGCTTGGTAAAGTAGCGGAGCAGTGATAACCAGGAAGACCTGACAGGATGCATTGGCAGAGTGATGACAATAATTGTGAGGATGGTGTGGGCATGAGCCATGATTCATTCTTTTGTGCATAGGGTCACTATGACTCAGAACACACTAGAGGGTACAAACAGCACATACAAGTCTCCCCTATACATGTGCACACACATATATGACATACATATGTAAATATTGTTGCAGTTACATCTGACCATCCTTGCCCCTAAGGACAATTCTGACTGTACTTCTTCCAAAACATATTTGGTACTTTTAATATTCTGTCCCAACACCATAATTCAAACACATCACTTCTTCTTTGGTCTCACATGTTCAACTTTCACATGCATGTGAAGCAACTGAAAACACCATGATGTGGGTCAAGAATATCTCTTTTGGGAGGGGGTATCACTGCCCTTTGGTGGAAGTGGGAGGCCCAGCCTCGCTCCTGGAGAGTTGCTGCTGGATTTGAACCATGAAGCCAGTGGGCTGCAGTCCCGCACTCAACCATTACGCCACCAGGGTTCAGTTCCTGGGTCAAGAGTATCTTAGTCCTCAAAGTAACACTTTTTCAATACTTCAAAATGTTCTCGTGAAACAGATTTACCTATTTCTTTCTTGACTGCTGCTTCCATGACCATTAATTGTTGTATATATAGATAGTATGATCAACTCTTGGTCTATGCTAAAATTCTGAGTAAACATAATGAAATGTTCTATAATTCCCATTGTGCATAGTGTTATCAGTAGTTTGTTATAATGCATACAGTCCAATGTCCTTTCATAGCTAAGAAAACACAAGTAAACATTTTTGTGGTACTCTCTGCTTTCAGTCAATTTCCATTTGATGTCAGTAATTATAGCCATGTCCTCTGAATCCAGCTTGAGTTTCTGGCAGCTTCCTAACAATGTACTACAGCAATCATTTTTGCATTATCCTCAGGGGAAAAAACTGAATTATAGTCATATAGTGAGGGTTAAACGCCATAAGAAAGAGCAATTTTTATATTGACTATGTTATTATCATTCAATAGATAATTTTCTTTTTATTATTTTTGTCTGCTACAGAGATGATGAAAGAGGCCAAAGATAATTTAATTATATATGTTTGAACAACTACAGTGAGGACAAAGGCATGTTTTGAAGTTTTGAAAAATTCTACACTTTGGGGAAAAATTCAGTGCTATATAGGACATCAGCTAAGAGTGGAAAACATCACATATGTTCTTATAGTCATAGTTTTCCGTTAATCAAAGTATCCTTTGTGTTTTAGGCATTTAAGGTGTTTTAAAATTTTTATGCATTGAAAAACTATCATCAGAAGCAGCTATGCAAAGCAATTCAACTAAAATGCATGTATCTGATAAGCATATTTGTAATGGCTTTGCCGTCATGTGTTGGAGATAATGAATAGAAACAGTCGTTAAAGTCATATAAATTTAGTATGACGTAGGACTCTCTAGGCTCTGTTCTTCCATTTGTCTCCTAGGGATTCTTACTTGGGTGGTTCATGTGTTCTGGTGAGGCTGGAAGCCACCTCGTTAGTATTTCAAGCACCATTAGGTGAACAGGTTGTCCACTCTGAGGGAATAGTCCTTGCAAATGTTATGAAGAGCAGGAGAGCGTTGTCCTAGATCATGCTCCAAGACAAGCACTGCAGGTTAGAAGGTAATAAGAATACCACTGAGGATGAATTCTCAAATAAAGTGGACTATAATGATGACTACGGAGTAGTCCGCTTGGGAGCTCCATTTGCTAACGGGACACAACTCAGATCAGAATAAAATTATGCCAACATTAATAATTTTCTGCTGAAACACAGACTAAATGAAGTGCAGATCTAAGAAGATTTCTGTTATTGTTTCTTTTTAGCAGCCCTTGAGTAGGTTGCTCCTCTTAGCGACCCTTTATACAATAGAACAACACATGCCTAGCTCTGCACCATCAGGATAATTTTTGCTATTATTGAGTCCATTATTGAAACCTCTAAATCACTCCAACCCATGGAGGCTTTTCCTATTTTTGCTGTCCTTCTACTTAACCAAACACGGTGCCCTTCTTCAGTAACTGGTTTCTCCCAATAATATGACGAAAGTGCACACGTTGAAGTCTTGCTTTCTTCACTTCTAGGACCATATAGTTGTACTGCTTCCAAGATAGAGTTTCTAGTTCTTTTGGCATTTCCTGGTACTTTTGATATTCTTCACCAGCACCATAATTCAAATGCACTGCTTCGTCTTTGGTCTACCTTATTCATGGTCCCCCTCTCACATGCATATGAAACGATAGAAAAACTCCAGTTTGTCTTAGGCATAAGTGATGGCCTCACTTTTCAACATTTGAAGAGATCACGTGCAACAGATTTACCCAAAGTAATCAATAATGAAATGGGATGCATAAAAACCAGTATCGTAGGCATCGGAAGCTGAAATGGATGGTCCAGTTAAGCCAGAAAAGCATATGGTTTAATATGACAGCAATGACATTATGTTCATTGTCAAAAAGAACAGTTTAAGATGTATCTTGAAATTTAATGCTGGTTGCCTACCAGAAAGCCCAATTAATACAGCTATTATTCAAATTTGTGGGCCACACATTAAAGCTAGTAAAAAAAGAAATTGAAGAATCCTACCAACTTCTTCAATCAGACATTGATCACACATGCACCATCGATGAAATAGTAACTGCTAGTGACTGAAAGTTTAAATTGGAAAAATGAAAAAGGATCAGAAGTTGGAAAATTGATTGTGGAAAAGATTATGATAGTGTGAATTCACAGAAACATACTTAAATAACCATAATGATTCCTATAATAAATTTTGTTAATACATGTGAGAAATTATTCGTAGGCAGAGGGAAAACTAATGTGATGCCTTTGGAGAAAAAGTCTTATTTAGATGTCTAATTTCCAGGACCAGTCAGGTTTCCTTATGCTGTGTGTGTGGGGGGGGGGGAGGTTGCTTTGAGTGAAAATTACTCCGTGACACCAAACGCCATGAAATGGCTGAAAAGATGAAAAGTTTCGGCTAAGAAGAATAGATTGGAAATCGTTGGCAGTGTTTAAATAGCACAGCTGATGCAGGGTACAAGAAAAAAGAGGCATTATATTTAAGAAAAACGCAAACCCGAATAATATTGGAACATCAAGCTGATCACTATAACTTTTTAAGATTTTCCAATCAAGTCAATATAACCTTGGAAGATAATTTTGTGGTAGAATAAAAGGTGACTTGGCATGAGAAAAAATGCATGGCAGGGAGGCATGAAGGGACTACTACTCTTGTACCACAATAGGAGTTTCCCTGTATGTGAAATATCAGTCTTTCTCATCTCCTAGAGAAAAGGCAATGAGATATGAACTATTCCACTGAAGACACAACTCCCCAGAAGACACATCTCGTTCTTACTCTTCACCATTACTAAATCTGGACTTCTTTAACATTGTGAAGAAAAGCACATGTCTGGCAGTGGTCATGATTACCTCAAGTGAAGAGTTGATTCAAAAGCAATCGACTGACTTCCTTTCTTGGATCATAATAAGGATTGTGACAGACTTCATGTTTATTTGCATCAATAAAAGAACAGAAGTTCAGATGTTGTTCCTTTATGAGTACAAAATCTGTACTTTAGTGTTAGGGAAGCAAATCCACAGAAACTCATATGTAGAAGAAAGAGTTTTATATGAAAGGTAAGTGTACATTAAGAAAGATCCCCAGTCCAATGCTGTTCAAGCCCCTAAGTCCAACATTAGCCCCTATGTCTGACACTGATCTACAAAGTCCCCCACCATCTCACAAAACACACACAATGACTGACTGAGAAAAAAAACGGATCAGCGGGTGTGTAAGCATCTCAATGCTAGCAGGGGTCTTCACACGACTGCTCCGGCACCCAGGATTGCAGAAGGGAAGGTCTCTGTGGCTTCTCCTCAGGGATGGCTTGCAGGAAGTGAGCACTTCCAACGGATGCCGGGAACTGGCTAAGGCAGCAGTACCCTGGTCAGACCATCAGAAAGCAAGAGTTCTGAGAACCAAAAATGCAAAGCTCACCAAGTCATTTGTCTCTCCACCATTCAGTTAATCCCACATGTCTTTATTGGCCAGGTTGGCTCAATAAATGTTAAGCATCTCAATTAAGAATTATTTCAATTAAGAGTGGTTTTTGATTCTTTAAAAAAAAAAAAACAGGGTGCAGTGAGCTTCTAAAAACAATTTCCGGGCTGAGCCCCGGTGGCATAGTGGTTGTGCGCGGGACTGCGGCCCACTGGGGCGGAGGTTCAATTCCAGCAGTGGGGCTGGGCCTCCTACTCCCACCACC